>PVKM010025187.1:0-20089 GCA_004027735.1 Carollia perspicillata
TCCACAGGTCCCCAGGACTTTCCATCCCTCCCTCACAGTCACCAGGTGTGAGGCCAAGGGGCCGAGGGCCCTGTGCCTTGGGTGCTGTCCTGGTTCTCTGTCCCATCAGCCTCCGGCAGCCAGTGCGGGGTCGGGGAAGGCTGGTCAGGACCTGGCTGCCATTGGGGCCTCGGCTTTGTCCAGGCAGATGGGGTGCAGCCTCCAGGACTCGGAAACCCTGTGGGTCCCGCCAGCATGGACAGACACCCATCAGAGCCCCCCAAGTGCTTCCTGGAACCCCACAAACCCAGAGGCCTTTTCTACACCCTCGTCCTTGAGTGGGGAGCTCCGGAGGCCAGGGGCAGGTTTGGGAGTGTGGGGGAGGGTCGCCCCCGCATGGCTCTTTCCCGAAAGGACTCAGGTTTGCTGTCTGCAGCCTCTGGTGGCCCGGTGCCACCCGCTCCCACCCAGGTTAGAGCGAGTTGAGTGTCCCGTCCAGCCACCCCTTATAGGTAGGACACTGAGGCCCAGAGGAGCAATGCCAGCGCCAGTTTCCCAGGTGGGTTTCGGGGCTGGCCTCGTGGGTCCCCAGTCCCAGGTGTCTGGCCGCACAAGCGGTGCCACCTCCAGCTGGTGAGGACCAGGTGGCAGGGCCCCGGCGACAGCCTGGCACCCAGCTGCTCTGGGTCGCCACTTCCTGGTCTCCCGAGTGGGGATGACGGTGACGCGGGGATCGCCTCACGCAGTGGAACAAGGAACCATGTGAGGTTCACAGGGCAGGGCTGCCCCCGGGCCATGACCCTGTGTCCCGGCCCTCCCCGGCCCCTCCCCGGGGGCTGGTAGGCACTGGACCCTGTGGTCTGCGGGGAGGCTCCAGCGCAGAGGTGTGGCCGGACTGCAGAGGTCCCACGAGTTACACAACCGCAGGGCCCTCGTTTGAGAACATAGCAACATAGCGCTTTTGTGTTTTGAACGCCTGTCTGGGTGTTTGGCTCGAGTTTGGCCGGGAGAGTCCTGGTGTCCCTTGCTGGTGACTGTAGGCCTGGGCCTTGGAGCTGAAGGGACCCCGAGGGACAGACGGGAGGTACGGTGGCTGCACGGCATAGGCCGGCTCTGGCCCTGGCCCTGGCCCAGGCTCTCCCTCCCATGCAGGTGAGAAGGATGGTGTGAGTGCTGAGGTGGAGCTGCAGTGGACAGGTGTGGACAGGTGTGGACAGACCCAAGGGTGTCCATTCTCTCCCACAGGTGGGGCGGCAGAGCCCACGCTCTTGGTGTTCCCGATTCCGGAGTGGGCTCCACAGCGGGGTGTGGAAAGAGCCAGGGGGTGGGGTGGCACCGACACTGGGCTCTGGGAGACCCCCTCTGGAGACAGGCCGGCTCTGGTTTGGGATCTGGGCTCCACATAAGTTACAGTCGCCTCTGTCCGGTTCCCTGTCTGCCCACCCCCTCCCATGCTCACCTGCAGCCCTCAGAGAATGTGGGGGATGGGGGGTTCCCCCAGCCTGAGACCTTCAACATCCCTGCTGAGGGCTGCCCCTCTGCCATCTGACAGGCCACCTGGGGAACAGCACAGCCTGGACTTCTGGGGATGGCCAGGCCCTGCTACCTGTGGACTGCATAGAAGGCAGATGGCACCCACCGCTCCGCAGAGGGGAGAGGCTTGGGGGAAGCCTAGGTGGGGCTCTGGGGGGTCCCGGACACAGGGCAGGCTTCGTGGGCTTCGTGGGCTTGTGGGGACCTGGACAGTCAGTCACACAGGGCCCTGTGCTCAGCCAGGCACCTCTTTCTGTAGCTGAGAGTCACACACTTCTTAACTTCCGAACAAGGGGCCCTGTTTCCATTTTGCACTGGCCCCAGGGCTGGGCAGCCACAGATGCCCGCACTGCAGAGTGGGGCAGGGGCGGGGGCCTGGGATCCCAGGGCGGGGTCGAAGCCAGAGGCTGGGGCCTGCAGGGCCTAGGGGCTACCACCAGCTCTGGACTTGGTCCCTATGCCTCAGTGACAAGTGGGATGGGTGGCCTGGGGTCTCTGTCACTCACTGCTGCACTGTCCCCCTGACCCGGCTAGCTGAGCTGGAGCTTCGGGGTGGGGATGTGGGGCCAAGACTGGGCAGGAATCGTAAACCAGCCTGGCAGTGGCGGGAGGACTCCGTGGGGGAGACCGGTGTTCCCAGCTTTCAGGATGAGGAGGCACCCCTGCTGGGGCCTGTGGGGTGCGGTGGGGAGGCTGCCTTCCCTGCCACCCAAGCCAAGTCACACAGAGTGGGGAGCGCAGATGGGCAGGAGAGTGGGGCCTGGCCCTGCAGTGGTTAGACCAGGACACCAAAGGCTGAGGGCGAGGGGACGCCAAGGGTCTCTGGGGACCAGGGGTGGGCGCTGCTGGGGAGAGAGACGCGACCTGGTTTCGGGATTTCAAACCGAGGGGACAAATCAGCACCCTTGAGTGCTGAGCTAGCATCTGTGACCCAAGGGTGTCGGGGGCCGGCAGTTAAGGTCGCACTTGTTCCTGCTGTTAACTCGTTAGGACCATGACAAGGACAGACAGGGACAGTGGCCCCCAGCTGGCAGTGTGTTGGTCCAGGGGTAGCGCAGGCTCAGCAGGGTCGCTGTTCCCGGGTCACACAGGTTGTTGGTGCCTTGGGAACTGGGACTCCACAGGACCCGGGTTTCAGGGCCACCTGGCACTCTTGGTTCTGCCTAGAGCCTCTGCCCACAATGCGCCCTGGGTGCTTTTGAAAGATGGCATCCCCACCCCAGACCCAATGGGTAGCTGAGGCGGACCCCCAGCCTGTGCTCCTACTGCCACCCCTCAACTCCGCTAAGACTCAGTTTCCTGCCCGGCAACTGGAGCCCCGAGGAGGCTGCCGGCAGAACTCGGGCGGGAGGTGGGGGGGGGAGGCCACGGGGCTGGAGGGTGGTGGGGAAGGACCAGATCGCTCCTGCCCAGTGCCCTGCCAGGAGCCCGGCTCCAAATCCCGGTAAAGACCCCAAACACAAGGGATCCTCACGGATTCCTGCTCTGGAAGGCCCGCAAAGCCGGTGCCCGGGCTGCTGGCGCTGAGCTGCTGGCGCTGAGCAGCGGGCGCGCCGCTGGGTGCTCCAGGGACCGCGGGGCCGTGGGCCGCAGTGATCTCAAAATCAGTCGCTCCGCCCGTCGCTGCTGTGCCCGGGCCCAGGGAGAGATGTTGGGCACGCGGGGTGGTGGTGGAGGGGAGGCGGGGGCACCATGGAGCTGGGGGTGCAGGGGGCGGGGCCGGGGGCCGTTTCCCGGCGTAGTTTCCTTCTAAACTCCTGATACTAACCGCCATGATCCCGCACCCCGAGCCCAGTGGGTGTACGTGCCCGGTCCCGGGTCTTGTTTCCTAGCTTTGTGGCTGGTGCGCCGGGTGGGACTGCGGGTTCCGGGCAATGCGCCCTGATTCCTGCGCTGTGCACGCAGCCTCGGCCCCGCGCCGGGTCCCACGGGGAACTTCCCGCCCCTTCATTCCCTCCTCTGGGCAGATTGCCGGGTCCTCACTAAACTCTTTGGGAAGAACTGGAGGGGTCTTGGGGCCAAGGACTAGGGGTTGGCACCCGACCCAAGCATTTTGCGGGAGTGGGAGCGCTGCCACGGGCGCCCTCCCTGATGGGAGCAACCAAAGCGCAGGAAGGAAAAACCCAGACAGCCACGAAGGAGGCTTTATCTTGTTCAAAATGCGCAGGCGCTGCAGGCCCAGCGAGGGGTGGGGGTGGGGTGGTCAGAAGCAGGCCTGCGGCCCCCTGGGCACATGGAATTCCGCTGCCCCCCACCACCCCCTGCCTCCCTAGAGAGCTGGACTGCCCCGCCTGTTCCAGGTCGGGTCTCGGAGGGTGTGCCACCCGATGGGAGGGGCTGCCGTGAAGGGGACAGCACCTTTTATGGGCTTTGGTGTCCGCAGGGTGACCTTGGCCCCTTGCATTTGGAACATGCCTCCCAATCCAAGGGACAGCTGGACATTGGGGAACCCCCCGGGGCAGGATTTGCCCAAAGGTACATCACAATCAAAGAGGAGCTTCAGACTGCTCTTCTTGGGCCTGGCGTTGCCGACCTTTGCTGGTGGGCACAGCCCTGGGCACTGCCCCAGGGGGACAGCAGGGGAGGGTGGGCTGGGGAAGACCAGGCTCCCAGACCTCACTGGCCCCTCTGCCCTGGGGAAGGGGCACCTGGGGCCCTGGGCTGGGGTCCGGGTTCAGAAGCACCATCATCGGGGTAGCTGCAGTGAGTCCGGGCTGAGAGGACCACCGGTTCCCTGCAGACAGTGTGGGTGCGTACAGTGCCACGCGCCCCCCACTCCAGGCTCCCGGCCCTGTCTGGGCCTGTCTGAGTCCCTGGCCCAATCTGCCACCCCTGTGAAGAGGGGACAGCACCCAGCCCCCAACCTCGGGCCCAGCTGTGTGTATCCAGTGCGTGGGCTCCCCGACAGGCCAGCACAGGGGAGTTCCCGGGAACTTAAAGGACTGTGGTGGTCCCGTAGGGTGGGGCAGGGCAGGGCCGGGGGAAGGCCCTGGAAGTGGGCGACCCCCTGGGACAGCGAAGGCCCCTGCTGGGCTGAGCTTCCGGTTTATTCCGGATCTCCCTGAGTGTCCACCTGCTCTGCGGGGCTCCACCCAGGTTCTGCAGGAAGCGCCCACGAGGGAGGGCCTAGCCTACCGGCACCTGCTGCCCCCTCCCCAGGGCAGGTTTGCCTGTGAAGTCCCCCCTCTGCCTCCTTTTGGGGAGTGGGGGTTACGAGCCAGCTCCTTCCCAGGCTGGGCTTTCTCTGGATGGGACTCAGACCAGGCGGGAGGAGCTGGCCCGGTCAACGGGAGGACACTGCCCGGCCTTCACTCATGGGTGCGAGTCTGCCAGCGTTCACCTGCTTGCTGGTGTAGGGTTTTGGCCAGAATTACTTGGGGAAGGAGTCCAGGCTGAGAGTCTATCCCAGCAGAAGGTGCGGGAGGAGGCCACTGCCTGGCACTGTGAGAGCTGGGTGCTGGGTTCTGCGGGCTGGGCTGGCACCCCATGTTGTGTTTGAGGACCCGCTGCCCAAGGTCGGCTGGTCTCCCCACTTTGGGGCTGGGAGGGGCGGTCTGCTCTCTCTGGGAACTACTACTCAACCACACGGGTCAGAGTGGTGTCCTGAAGGCACCCTGCCACCTCGAGTCCCCCAGGGCTGCTGGGGACACTGGACCGGGGGCAACCTCCTGGGATGCCCATGGGGGCTGAAGGCCCCTCTAGCACTGAGGTCACTGTCACAAGAACCTGGCCAGGCCCTACTGTCATCAAGCTCGTTTTCTGTTGAGAAAACTGAGGCTTAAAGAGGCATGGGGCTTACCGACCTGGGTCCCCTGGGGCCAGAGACGAGGTGCAGTCCTGGTAGCTGCAGGGACAAGTGGAGGGTGGCCTGGTGGCTCATGACATCAGTGTCTCCCACAAGGGAAGACCTGAGCATGGCAGAGGCCAGGGTTGCTTTCAGAGATCCCAATGGGCCTCGCGATGCCGTGGGAGGCTGGGCCCTCGCAGGCCAGCACCCCTGCCCAGACCTCAGCCTCCTGGTGTGCTCCTGGGGTGTCCGGTGAAGAGGAATGGGGAGCAGCCTGCCCCTCCACACGGCCCTGAAGGAGCTCCCCCCCGCCCGGGTGAAGGGCCCCTCCATTCCCAGAGAAGGCCGCAGGGGAGGCTGAGATCTGTCCCATCCCCTGTGCCCTGTCGGGGGTTTACCCTGAAATGTAGGGTTCAGTGAGGCCATCTACTGCCCCTCGTGGACCCACCGGTGCCTCCAGGGGAGTGAGCGGGCGCCTCCCAGCCAGACAGGAGTCCACACCGGCCAATTCCGCCCCACCCTCGCCTGCTGACCCGTCTTCTTACCTGGGCTGACCTTCTTACCTGGAGGTCTCAGGGACCCTGCACCTCCAGCTCTGGCTGGTTAGAGCCTCCTCCAGCCCAGCCCTGCCTTCTCCACACTGCTTCACGAGTGATGCTCCACTTGCTTGGAAAAGAGAAAGAGTGGAGTTCAGGAGCCTGCTGCTCCAGGGCCCAGCCAACAACTCCTGGCTAGGCAGGCCCTGTGGAAAAGCAGCTTAGGTCTCTGACATCTGTCTGTCCTTCTTGTTTTAAGAGAAAGAGCACCCTGTCTGTGTTCAGACATAGCTCTTTCCACAGACCCGGCCTGTGGGGGCCCACTGCGTCCTCAGTGGGAGCTGATTCCCACCCAGATGTCCCCGGGAGGCGGCCAGGCTGAGCGCTGCCCCCTGCTGGAGTTCCTCCCTAATTACAGGCCCAGGGACAGAACAAGGGAGGCCTGGCCTCTCCTGGATTCCCCAGGCTGCTGGACTGGAACGTGGGCTGGACATGGCAACCACACTGTCCCCGATGGATTGGGAAGTCCACCCAAGCTCCTTGGGGCTCAGATTCCTCTTCCTGCCCTGCTGAGCGGGGCCACACGGGCCAAAGGAGACGTGGGTGCGTCAGAGATTTCATCCTTGTGTAATCAGACCATGGAAAGTGGATGCTGCCCATCCCCTCTTTCCACGTAGGCGAGGGAGGGCCCGCCTCCATCAGGCTCCAGGTGTCCAGAACTGGGCTCTCTGCTTGGCTGCCTCACGTCTGTGGTCGCCAAACAAATGGCCAAGTGAATGAATAAAGTGCCTGCCACACACCTCACCAGGGCCCGGCCCCAGCAGTGTGCCCCTGTCATCGCTGTCGGGCTCTGGTCCCACCTTCTCGGGGGTGGGGAGGGTGGGCCGTCTTCCAGAGACAGTCCCGGCTCAGAGCCTCTGGGAGCAGCGGAAGAGACACTTCTAAGCCTCGGCTCAGTTCCACCCCATGATGCACCCCAAACCATGCCAGAGTCTTTAGTTCAAGGCTCCCTGATTGTCACAGAAACGGAGTCGGGTGTGGGGACCCCGGGGCGGGGGTGAAATGCATGTCTTCAGGTCTGTGCCCCAAAGCCTGTTGCTGCTTCAAGTCAGTTCCAGAAGTGCCCCCACGGTGGCGCTGGTGGGACGGCACGGGCCCTTCCTGGCCCGGCTGCTCCGCGGCGGCTCCGTCGAACCTGCAGAGCAGATGAGCCTAGGAAGCCGTGACCTCTGCCCTCCCCGGGAGAAGCCAGGGAATCCCCGCAGAACCCGGCTCCTCTGCAGATTCAGGTCCAAGACGCTGCTGCTCTACGACACCCCCTGGTCCCGAGAACGTGGTGCGGAGTGATTCAGACAAATCTCCTCCATGTGCTCTCGAGCTGGCGTCTGTAATCCCTGTGCCCATGCCGTGAGTCCTCCGTGGACGCCGGGGTCACCGCGGGCCGAGAACCAGGCCCCACCTTGCAAACTGCTTCCCATGTCACTGCGGCACTGGACAGCTGATGGCGGGACAGCTCATCCTGCCGCTGCAGCCGTGGCTTTTATAGACCACAAGGGTCAGAGTGAAGCCAGAGCCCGGGCAGCAGTCCGTCCTCACCGGTGCGGAGCGAAGGGCAGTGAGGTGGGGTACAAGGTTCTGGGCTTGGTGTATGAACACAGGGGATGGACAACTGAAGACACAGGCCTCTAACTGAGGGGTCCAGGCAGGACTGGGACCAGGCCGAGGGACTTCCACCCACCCACCCCTCCTCAGGCACAGAGCCGGGGGGAAAGCAGCCGCCACCCAGCACACGGGGATGGCGCAGGTGTGGGCTGCCCTGTGGAGTCGGCTGAGGTGCCTGCGGGGTTGGACGGGCCTGGGAGTTCAGGGTTCCGTCTTCCTCCCACACCGAGGGACACTCCTCCCCGCCTGTCCCCAGCCGGTGTGCAGAACTGCCCCCAAGGAGGCTCTGGCTGGCCCCAGGTGGGCTCACCCCAAGGAGGGGGCAAGGAGAGCCATGGGCAGAGGAAGCCAAGATGTGGGGGATGCGACTGTGGGGCTCCAAAGCTCAGACCAGGCCCCGGGCCGCAAGGAGGCTGGGCTTGCATGAGAAACAGGAAGTGCAACGGCCCTGCTGCAGCGTCCCTTCTGTGATGGGCAGAGGGTGTGGGGGTCTCGTCAAAGGAAGGGGGCATGTCACTCAGCACATAGCTCCACACCCCATCAGAAACCCCCCAGGGTATCCTCAGAACCTGCATCACACTCCAGCCATCAGAGGCCAGCCAAGGCCAGCCCGGGCCAGCCTGGGCAGGGCCAGATGCTGGGAGAGACCCCCAAGGCTGGAGCTGCGGAGCAGGGGTCTTCCCCAGCCAGGCCTGAGTGCCCAGCACTTTGCTGGAGCCCAGGTTTCTGTGCGAATGATGAGAGAGGAGGTGCGTGATGACCCTGCTTTACATCCCCTCACTGGGCACGTATTTTGTCCCTCTGGGACCTGCTGACGGGCTCGCTGGTCTGGGAGGGCCAGTTCCCAGGGCGAGGAGGCAAGTTTCCACAAGCTATCAGCACACGCGCTGGCTGACCTCCTGCTCTGTGCTGAGCCCGGGGCCGGGGCTGGGGCCTGGGGGCCTGGGGGCTGAGACACCCTCCTGGTGCTCAGGCCGATGACAGTCTCATGGGCTGAGGTCTGAACATGGGTCGGGGAGCCTGTGGGGGAGGAAACCAGAGCCGGGGTGAACGTCAGCCGCGGCACACGCCCCGCCAGACTCCAAATGCAGTGCTCCCTGCTGCCCACCCCAGACGGCTGGCCCCGCCGCAGCGGGGTGAGGTCTCAGCCACAGAAGCTGGGCAGCCAAGGAAGCGGTCACTGCCACCTCCCTGCAGCCGTCGGCCCAGAGGCCACTTGATACCGTTAGTCTAGCAAAACGTGAAAAATGTGAAAAATGTGAAAAATGAAAGGGGCTGTGCTACCTCCTGGCAGAGGAGTGGGGGGGGCCCACATCCCCCTGCTGGGAAGGCAGTCTGTGAACAACCCAGACACGCATGTGCATTCACACACATGCACATATATTCACACATGTGCTGCAGGGCCGATCGGTCAGAAACACGAGAACCAGCCCCTGAGGAGACAGTGGCGTGGGTCCTGGTTAGTGACACAGATTCGGGGCTACGTGCCGTAATCAGAAAGAGGGGGCCAGTCAGTGGCAGTAAGAGAGGAGCGGGAGGGTGGCTCGTGTGCGTGACCCGGCAGGCAGCCAGGCCCCAGGGCCCCAGACTGCACTGGGGGAGAGGAAGGCGGGAGAGCAACCCCCGCCCCTGCTGGGGCTGCATGTGTCCCTGTGTACCTGGGTCCGGGGGACACAGCATGGGAAGCCAGGCCCACAGGTGAATGCACACGGCGGTCCACAAGGGTTTTCGGGGTCGACAGGCAAGCAGGTGGGCATGGAAGGGGTCAGCACAGGAGTACAGGGGTCCCGTGGGTGTGCAATGGTGTTTGGGTGCCCATCTGAGTGCAGTGAGGGTGTGTGGACGTGGGGGCAGGGGGTGTGCTGCTGTGTGCACATGTGGGCGTGGGTGTGCAAGTGAGCGTGTGGGATTGGGGGACGTGTATAAGCGAGTGTGGGTGTGTGTATATGTGGTGTGTGTGTATAAACGTGACTGTGCATGTGGGTGTGTGTGCATGGGTGTGGGCCTCTGTGTGCATGAGACCCCACGGGTGCCTGCCCTGCATGCTGTGGGGGGGCGCCCACAAGCCCGTCGCGGGGGCTCAGGGTGCAGTGGTTCCCGGTGGCCTGTGTCAGCCCCTCTCGTCGCCCTGTCTCCCTGAGCCCTTGGGCAGACCACGCGGCACTCGCACCACAGGGAAAGCTCTTTCCTCCAGGCGTGGAGGCCAGCAGAGCTGGCAGGCGGCGGGGCTGCCTGGGTGCCGTCTGTGGCTTGGGCCCCCCAGTGGCTTGTGGCCCTTGGGCTGCCCGGGTGCTATTTATTCCTCCATCCAGCGAGGACATCCAGGCTCAGAGTGGTCCAGTGTCTGCCCAGGGGCCTGACTGTGTGGCCCACCCTGCTGCTGCCTCCCACAAGGGGGGCAGCTGCCCCAGGACCTCAAGCGGGCCTTGGGGGACAGCCACGGCAGATGCCCCCTTGGTGTACACCTCAGTCTCAGCCGGTCAGTGGGGGGCTTCCCCCGTCAGATGCCTCCTGACCCTCCCAGGCCCTCGCACCACTGTGGCCCTCGGCCACCTCTGGGGCTCTCCGCACCCTCACTCCACAGCTGGCGGCCAGGAGCCCCCACCTCTGCTCATCTCTGCCAGCACCCTGAGGGTTCCCCTCTCTTGGGCTATCACTTTCACTTCTCCCATTTAAATTGTAAAAATTAACTTGCATCTGGTGCAAAACTCTCACCGTGCAGAGGGGTGAACAGGGCAGTCCCACCCCTGACTCCAGCACCCAGTGCTGCGGGTGGGATGGGCGTTTCACAGCCCTTGGCCGTGCTGCCTTCCCCAAACCAGGGTGCCGTGCTCTGTGCTCTGTCCAGGGGCTGCTGCCGGAACAAAGGACCCCACACAGGGAGCTGGGAACGGCAGAAAGGGATGTCTCCCAGTCTGGGGGCCAGACGTCCAAGACCAAGGGGTTGGTGAGGGTGCCGCGGGAGGGTGTGTTCCCGGAGCCCGGGAGGGGCTGCGGGAAACAAGCGGCAGCTCCAGCCCTTGGCCTGCGGTCTCTTCGCCAGGCCTTCTTTATGTATGGGCAGGCGTCCTATTGGATGGGAGGCCCCCACTGTGGTGGGGCCTCATTTCTCTCCCTGCCTCTGCAAAAGCCCTCTTTCCTGAGCTGGCCACGTTCCGGGGACTGGTGGTCAGGGGTCCTGCACCTGGACTTCGGGGCAATTCAGCCCCTCTTTGTGACCCCCCAACATTGCACACACATGGTGGACCTGCTCTTGCAGGCTTCCCTCGGTCGGTCCTCGAGGGGCCCCTACTGTCCAGAGCGCCCCATTATTTTCCCAGCCCCACAGGGGGCAGTGTGAACACACCCACTCCCTGCTGAGGCGCATGTGGGGGTTCAGGTTTTTGCAGTCGCAAGTACTGCTGAGTGACCTCTGGTGTCGCCATTCCGCTGAAGTCCTCACAGGATGTGGGGGCACTGACTCGGCCAGACCCACAGAGCCCCGGCCCCACTCAGACCCGGCCTGCCACTTCTACTGGGGAGCGGGGGAGGCGGGGCTTCCTCGCACCCCACCAGCCCTGCAGCTTGGGGTGGAAGGGGCTGGCCTTCTCCTATGGTGACCGCCATTCCCTCGGCAAACATTCCCGCCGCACAAGCACGCCCCGCTAGGCCACAGGCATCCGCGCCGAGTCCGGGAGGGCCAAGCCGGCCAGACTGGCGGGGTTCCCGCCGGCTCCTGGGAAGAGGCTCCCTGCACTCTGGTCGCCTGGCCCTTTGTTCCAGCCTCACGCCTCCAACCCCAGTCACTTCCAATCAAGGTCACGGGCAGCCCAAGCTGCCTGAAGGTCCCCCGTGGTTCGGATAACTCAGAGCACAAATCTGGGCTCCATTGTGGAAACCCAAACCTGCTCCCACCTCCAGGTGCTCCTTCTATTGGAACCAGACGTCCCTGCACCCTGAGCCCCCGTGACCACAGCTTCGCAGCCGTCGCCGAGGCGGGAAAGGCCGTGACATCACCGTCAGGCGGTCCGTCTCGGAGCAGTTCCTGCGACAAAGGTCTCCCTCCCGACAGACCCGTCTCCCCGCCCCTGCTCAGGGGCCTGCTCCCAGAGGAGGGAGGCTGTCTCACTGCTGGTCGACGAATTACCATGAACCCCTCTGGGTGGGCGGGGGATGCAGATGGACAGACAGACAGACACAGGGACGGGTTGTGGACGCACGTGATCCAGCCAGAGGACGTGCTGACGGAGGCACCCAGCTGCTGGGTCAGGGGTGTTCTCTGGCCGAGTCCCACCAGGGTTGTGCATGTTTGAATGTTTTCCCCCAAACCCCACAAAATGTGGAGGGAAAAGTATCTACCCACAGAGAAGGGATGGCCCCTTCACCCCCTAGCAAAGCCCCAGTTTTGCTGAGCGCCTGCAGGTGGGGGGGTTCATGGGGCTGCTTGCCACCCAGGGACACGACACACACAGCCACCAGGCCCTGGGTGGGGGTGAGCACAGGGCGGGAGACCGGCTCCAGGTGCTCCTTCAGAGACCCGGGGGGCAGGGCGGGGGTGGAGCAGCCAGGCTGACTCGGAGCCCTGCTGGCGCAGGGGTGTGGGGCTCTGTGAGAGCCGTTCCACTGAGGGGACGGGCAGTGGCGGCCCCCTCCTCTGCCCCAGCTTCCCCCTAGCTCTAAGCTGCAAATGGGGAGGGGCCCTTCCTGGGAGCTCACACAGGGCAGCTGGCCCAGTGGCACTGGCTGGGCGGAGTCACCTGCTGGGAACTGTCGGCTCTGCCCCCTCCCCTCTGTGTGCCAGGAATGCTGAGGGAGCCTCCTCCTCTTCCCGCCTCCTCTTCCTTTTCTGCTGCCTCCTCCCCGCTCCTCCCCCCACCTGGTAGTGGAGCTCTGGGAAGGATCCACCGAACACCTGAGGAACGGGGCCCTCCTCCCAGTGTCAGAGGGGAGACTTCTCCAAGAAGGCAGCAGGAAGCGGCCAGAAAAGGCCGCCGAGGCCATTTTCAAACATTTGGTCTTTTTCAAAGCGACTGTTTTTCACCTAAGACTTTTGGGCACGGTCTCTGGGCTCCACTCGCACCGGTGTTACAGCTGGGGTCCCCAGAGGCGATGACCTGCTTGGGACCACAGTGCGCTCAGCAGCTGAGCTGAGACTTGGAGGCTGGCGCCGGCCAGCACGTGAGGATGGCTGCGAGGACGCTGCCCACAGGCTGTGAGGTGGGGGGCAGACCATCCCAGAAGCCAGGAGCAGGGCCCTGGGGCTCTCCGCTAACACACCCCCATCCGGGCTGGAGGGGGTAACCGCAGACACTGCCTGGTGCCCCAAGTGCCAGCTGGGTTCCCCTGCAAGTGTCCCTCTCTCACACTCACTGTGGCAGGGGCAGTGGGGGGGGGCAGCGCTGCTCATCTCCTGGACCACCGCAAGACCTGGCTGTCACCCTGCCCCTGCGGCAGCTTTCAGGCAGCTCCTCCCAGGCCCAGCTGCCACCCAGTCACTTCCCCCAGGGGACAGTCCGACATCCTTGGTGGCTCCTCACTGCTTTGCAAACTAAGAACCCTGCATGCACCGGGCACTCAGGCCTGCCTGCCCTCCCTGGGGCTGCAGGAGGTCCCCGGCCCCTGCTACCCCCGCTCCGCTCCCACGGGGAGGGGGTGCTGCCCCCACAGCAGCCTGGCTTCCCGCCCACACGCCCCTGCCCAGCGAGGAGGAGACCCAGGTCAGGCCAGGCGCTGGTGACAACAGGAGGCACTTGAGACGCTGCGTCCTTCTGAAGGTCTCAGTGACGTTCAGTCTGCCTGTCGGGACCCTTCACCCAGGAGTTCCCTTGCAGGGGCCGCGTCCACACAGCTCTGGGGTCCACAAAGAGGGGCAGCAGGCCTGGTCATCAACAGTGTCCACAATGGGGACTAGCTGGCAGCAGCCTGAAGGCCTCCGGGGGCGTCAGCTGTGTGCCCACTTGCCGCCCAGGTTCCTCTGGCCCCACAACCCCACAGTCCTCCTTCCGAGCGGCGGGTGCAAACCTGCTTCCCTGCAGCCCCAGGGGCCACTGTGGCTGCTCCGGCCAAGAGACAGGAGAGCAGACTGCTGGTCCGGACTCCCGGGCCAGGTCCCCCCATGTGCGTGTCTCGTGGGGAGGCCTCGTCTGGGGCTCCCTCAGCAAGCTCCCAGTACAGGAGGCGTGTCCCCCTGCCCTGCCTTCAAGCCAGCTGGGGCCCAGCCACTGTGCCCTGGTGCCACACTGTCCCCGGCCACAGACCAGTGAGCACGCTGACGGGGGTCGCCTCCCACCCCCAGGTTCTGGGGACTGTGTGTGGCGTTGTGGGAGCTGGAACGACGGGTGTGACTGTGGGTTTAATGCACAGTGGGGAGAAAGCCATCGCTCCACTTACCAGCGTGGGTCCATCTCACACGGGCTCCCTGTTCAGGTGGAAAAATGAGGGGCACGGAAGGCTTTTGTAAAGGGACGGACAAGAGCAGGTTCGGGGGCGGGGTGATGACAAGTGGCATTGGGATGATAGATGATGGAAGTGAAACGAAGACTAGACCGAAATTTAAAAGTGGACAGTATTCAAAACCATTCCCAAAGACACAGTTTATTAAAACGAAACGAAACAGGTTGTGGCCCACCCCTCAGGTGTGCGGAGCACCCATGGCTACCGCCCGGAGCCAGGCCAGGGGGGCACAGGTGACGAGGCACCGTCCCTGCCCACTGTCCAGGCAAGAAGAGCAGTGGGGACCCCGTGGTGGCTTGCGCGCCTGGAGAGGTGGCGTGTGGAGAGGGAGGGAGGGAGGGAGGACAAGACGGCTGTGGCTTGGGGGTGGGGTGCCGGCACAGGCAGCGAGGCTCCTTTCTGCCCGAGAGTCCTGCAGCTTCGGAATTCTGCCCAGCGCCCAGAGGTGACTGGAAACTGGGGCTCTGGGCATGGGGAAGCCGGAAACCCTGCTCGGAGTTGGGGGTCCGTCAGGAGAGCCTCCCGGCGGCGAGAGCAGCCTCCTAGCTCTGAGCTGTGGCCCCTCTGACCAACAGCAGGCTTCGGTAGGGGTGAGCCCGGGTGCCCGGTCCCCCTGGTTGAAGCTCAGCCTCTCGCCTCCCCACCTGGATGCTGGCGGCGCTGCGACCAGCGCGGAGCAGAAGCGAGGCCTGGGCCGGCACCATGAGGCGACTTCAGCCTCCCGAACCGACCTGGCCCCGAAGCGGAGACCATCTGCCGGTTGTCTGGGTCCCTCTCTCCCGCCCCCAAGGCGCTCAGAAGCTTGGAGGGGCCCTAGGTGCCGGGACCCAACCCGGGAGCCCGTTGCTCGGTACAGCAGTAGGTATGACGTGCCCTCTGCAGCCCCCAGGAGGCCCCCTCCCTCCGCTTGGTTAGGCTCACCTCGGCCCCTGGCCTCCCATCCCCCAGGGCCTGCAGGGGCAGTGAGTGGGCAGACGTCGGCAGCCCCCACCCACCACTGCATCCAGCCTCAGCTCCCCACTGCCCTGGGCAGGCAGGGCATGTACTAGTGTGGCCGACACAAGAGGGGCCAGGACCAGAGCAGTGAGCTGCCCTCCCCAGGGCCAGCAGCCCTGAGCTGAGAGTCTGCACCCGCTCAGAGGAACCCCCACTCCAAAGGCGCTCAGATGGGGGGGCAGTGGCCCCCACCTTTAAGGCTCCTGGGTCAAGAGGAGGCCGGCTGGTGGGAGTACCCAGGGCAACTTGGTGGAGTGGCTGTTATCTGGAAGGCACACCTCCTACGGCCACGCTTGTATCTGGTCCCTCTTTGGCCTCAGTTTCCCCGCTTGTCAGAAGCCCTGGGATTGGCTGGTGTTGGGCCAGGAACCGGTAATTCTCTTTCTGATCGGGGAGTTCACTCCTCCCCTTGGTCTGGCCCCTCTGGCTGGGGTGCCCCAGGGGGCAGAGATGCGGGGACCACAGCTTTTCCCAAGACCCCACTGGGGTGTCTTCATGTATGGAGCACCCCATCTCCCGTCTGCCGCCAGGCCGAAGTTAACACGGCAAATCTGTGCCACTGAGGTCTCTGTCCCGCCTGGGGCAGGATTTGAGGGACAGAGGGGACAGGCCCAGCGTCTGTTCCAGAGCAGCGGAAAAGCCCCCTCTCACCGGAGGTCGCCGGCATTGGGCAGCCGCGGGCGGAGCACGCACGCAGGTGAGGGGTGTCGGGTGTGACTGGCTCCCGGAGATACGCCGCGGTCGCTCCCGAGAGGCGCACCGTTTTGTCCCCGAGGCCGCAGCCGGCGGGGTCCCAGGCGAAGCCTCCGGCACTCGACCTCCCCGCGCACTGCTGCGCTCTCCCGTAAGATTATGGACGCCCCGCGGAGAGGGCCCCAGGCCCCAGGGGAGCGAATTCCAGGCCCGCAGGAGCCACTTACCCCATGGGGGAATCTGTCCTCGCCCCTGTTCTCCCTCTGGAGATGAGGACCCTCCCTCTGGCGCGGCTGTTCGGGGAAATTAAAGCGAGTGGGAAGCGCGGGCCTGCAGCCACCTTCGGGGGAAGCGGCAGCAGTCGGGTGGGCAGGGGCCCCGGGCAGGCGGTGCACGGCTGGATGGGTCCGCGTGCGAATACCCGCGTTGGGTGAAGCTGGCGCGGCCCGCGCTGCCCGGATGGGACCCGGGATCTCGGCTGCCCCTCGATCCCAGGAGGCCGTTCTAAAAGTTACTTCCGCAGCTCCGAGGGTGGCGACGCGCGCGGAGCACGCATTTGCCCCGCGCTCCCTGCTGGAGGAACGGGGGGGCAGCCCCCCACGGCTTCACAGCCCTGGAAACGGAGACTCGGAGACTGACGGGGCCCGCCCCCGGGACCTCCTCGGAGGGGCAGCGGCTGGGCGGGATCTCCGGCCCCCTTCCGAGGCCGGGGCCCCCCGGGGCGCGGGACCCGGTGGTGGGAGGGGGGGAGTGGCTGTCACTCTGCACGACTTCGGGCGGGACCGCGGTGGACGCAGCATCGTCACACGCTGCTCGAGACCGAGCTAGGGAACCAGAAAGTTCCGTGACGCGACATTGGCGTTAATGCCTTTTATCAGTGCGAGCGCGAAAATATGCCGCAAGTTTGGGTGATATTCGGGGTCTTGAAAAAATGACTGGGGTGCAGCCTTTTGTGGTTTCGTGGGAGCCTCGGGATCTTCGCGCACCCCCCACGCGCGCACACGCCCACTTGCACACACACACCCACGTGCACACACGCAAACAGCACTCGCGCGCGCGCACTCACCGCTCTCCGGTCGGCGAGGTAATTAGGGACCTTGCCGCACGCTGATTGGCCAGCCTGTTTCTCCACGGGCCCCGCAGCCAATGGGCGGCCGCCCAGCCGAGGTCCCACCTCCTCCACCCCTGGCGCTGGGGGCGCGAACCCAGGGAACGGATCACGCGGGGCGGACCCGCCGCGACTCGCCGCCTGGGTCCCCGGCCGCGCGACCGCCCGCGCGCCCGGACCCCGCAGCGTCTCTGGGCAGCGGCGGCTCCGGGGTCCTCGGGTCGTCCTCCGGCCGAGCTGGCCAGCCGCCCGCCCCGCCCCTGCTGGCTCCTCCCTCTCCCTCCCCGCCCCCCGCGGGGCCGGCTCGGGCGGCGACCAGAGCGGCGACGTGAAAGGCCAGCCCGGCGGCAGTCTGGCCGGCTGTCCGCGCGCACCCGCTCCCGGCTCGGCCCCGCGCGGGGCCCGACGCCAGCGCTCCGGCCAGCGGCTCCAGCGTCGGCCGGCGTGTGCACCCGGGAGCTGCGCGCCGCTGTCCCGAGTGGGGACAGGGACCGGCCGCGCCCAGGGCGCTCGGGACCCCGGAGGAGCCCCGCAGAGTCCGACGGGCCCGCAGCCGCGATGCCGGACGAGCTGACGGAGCCCGGGCGGGCCACGCCGGCCCGTGCCTCCTCCTTCCTCATCGAGAACCTGCTGGCGGCCGAGGCCAAGGGCGCAGGGCGCGCGGCACAGGGCGACGGCGCCCGCGAGGACGAGGAAGAGGACGACGACGACCCGGAGGACGAGGACGCGGAGCAGGCGCGGCGGCGGCGGCTGCAGCGGCGAAGACAGCTGCGCGCGGGCTCGGGCCCCGGCGGGGAGGCGCGGGCGCGGGCTCTGCTCGGGCCTGGCTCGTTGGGCCTCGGTCCCCGGCCGCCCCCCGGCCCTGGACCTCCCTACGCTCTGGGCTGCGGCCGGGCGACGCGCTGGTACCCAAGGGCGCACGGCGGCTACGGAGGCGGCCTCAGTCCCGACAGTGAGTGAGGGCGCATGGATGGGCGGGCCAGACCGCGGGGTTCGGACACCTTCCGCGCGACTGCTCCAAGGACTTTGCATTCGTCTGCGCGCTTTTTGGGTCACCCTCTTGTGTGTGGCTGGGTGTGGGTCGTGTGGGGCCCCAGCAGAGACCCTGGTTGGGCGGGTTTGGAGGGCCACTCTCGGTGACAGGCTGCCGCCGCCGGGACGAGGTTAGCCAGAGTCTGGGTTTCACCCATTGCCAGGCTCCGCGGGTACTGGGGAGGCTGGAGAGCCGCGGAGAGGAACCGGGGGAGAACGCACCACAGACAGCTGAAGAGAGAGACCAGGAGAGACGAAGGAGAGAGGGAAAGACGGGGAGCAGGGGCGGTGGCCGGGGGCGAAGAGGGAGGGACACTGGGAGAGAAGAGCGGAGACCGAGATGCAGAAAACGAAATGCACGTGTGAGGGAGAGACGAGAGAAAGGACGCAGCGACGAAAACGAGAGGAAGGAAAAACAACGCGAGCGACCAGAGACAGGGAAACGCAGGCGCGGGGCTGAGGGAGCCCCTGCTGTGGGCTGGACACGGGAAGAGGGTCTTCCCGGGGGCTGTGCCCCGGAGTCCCAGCCTCTGGGGTGGCTGCAGGGTGCTGGGCGGGCAGGGAGCCCATTCTGAAGCCCCTCTCTCTCCCCTCCCATTCTTTTTTGCTCCTCCCCCTCTCCTGCCTTTGTTCCCTGCTGAGGGTGGGGGGCTGGGACTGGGGTTCTCAGCCTCAGAACCCCCTCAGTTCTGCCCCCTTCCTCTGGGCCACTGCCTCTCTTGGAGACATGCCCTTTGCAGAGAGACACCTGGGAGGGAGACCAAGGATTCCCCAGGATCGGGCCCAGGAACCTGGTCCCCAGGCTTTGCCAACCACCCCCAAGCCCAACACACGAACACGGTGTGGTCAGCTCCCCAGCCCCTGGTTCTGGGGCTCCCACTCTGGAGCCCGTTCTGCTCTGGGGCACGTCTGCGTGTGTGGTGGTAGGTGGGCAGAGTTCTCCCCTCTCCAGTAATCCCCTCTGGTGTGTTTGGGGGGACCTGTCTCAGAGAATACACTCAGAAAGTTCGCACCCCTCTTGTAAATGTAGGCAGGCCCCAGTGCATTCCCCGAAACCAAGTGGTCAAATGTAGGGCCGTCCTGGGGGTGGTTTTTGAGAGGGTCTTGAAGGGCGAAACCCTTCCCCTCTCCTCACTCCTCCACCTGCAGCCCTTCTGCCCCGTCAGCCCCCAGGAGGCAGCTGGCACCTCATTTCGCGCGAAGCGGGTTAAGGGGTAGGGTCCCCATTTACACCAGAGCTGGTGTGCCAGCTTGGCACCTTGTGGTAATTCGTGAATCTCTATGAGTCTGGGGGTTTGGGGTGTTGTGGGGGGCAGAGGCTCCCCATATGCGGTGGCAGGAGGGCCAGCCTGGAACCTGACCCCTCTGCTGGCACCCTGAGGGCTTAGCCACCAGGGTGGGCGTGGGGGGGCACACGCAGATCTGCACACGTCTGTGGGGCACATCTGCACACCCCCAGGGCACCGGGCGGTATGGCCCAAGCCACCTCACACGCCCACCAGTGCAGACACTCACACTGGGGACTTGCCGATGCCAAGTCCACCGTCTTCTGAGAGCTGCCCCACCAAACGCCAGCTGGACTGCCCCCCCTGGGGACCTTTGCACAGAGGCCCAGGCCAGACCGAGGGGCAGACGGGCCTGAGGTGGCCCTGCGCTCAGGCCTCAGCCTCCTGGAGCCAGGCCTGGAACCCGGGTCCTGCACAGCCTTCAGCGGGAGCATCTCCTCCTCGCCGGCCTGCCCACCCACCCAGGGATTCTCCTCACCTCTGGGAGGGCAGGTGGAGCTCCCGGTTTGGAGCTCCGGGTCAGGGCTCCCTGCAGACTTCCGGCCCTGAACCCCCAGGCTGCAGGGCCTCGTGGGTTTGGGTGGGATTCGAGGCTGCCTGCTTCTGCTGAGCCCCGCGGGCGCGAGTTCCCTCCAGCAGGACTGTCGGTTGCCGGGCGCACATTGGGACCTGTGGGCTGGAGGTCGGGAAACGGGACTGAGCGGGCATCCCCATACCCCCGGGCATGGAGTTTTCTTCTGGGGCCGTTTGCTGGCGTTTGGCTCCGTTCTGCAAGACGGTTTTTCTGTGCAGGCGGGAACTGTGCCTGCTCCGGAGAGTGCTCGGGAAGCGGCACTGGCGGCTCATAACAAACTTCTGTGTCTGGGTGGGGGTGGGGTGGGGGTGGGGCCCTCGAGGGGGTGTCTGCTGCGTTTCAGCGCGCAGCGCATTTGTCTGAGGGATATCTGCCCCCAGTGAGATGGCCTGAGGGCCTTCGTGCATTTTAGTGCGTTTTAATGGTGACAGGAAGTCAGTCTCTCTTTCTGTGTGTTTCTCTGCCTCGCGA
>PVKM010025188.1:0-20085 GCA_004027735.1 Carollia perspicillata
CATATCCCTAAAAATTGTGTCTCCCTCTTTGGGTTTTTGAAAAGATTAAGTGAATAAACAGATTAAAAGTATTTAAAACAGTGTTGGGACACTGTAAACACTCAAAGCATTATTATCATATGTTTTTGTTAAAGTCTTTTGTTACCATTAAATTGACTTTAGCATCTAGCTTTGGTTGTTGATTTATGATTGGTTATAGTACAAAGTTTCTGTCCTTCCTGAGAATAGAAGCCTTTACATAGTTAGATAGGTCCAGCTAGTTCAAACAACACTTTTGCATGTTTGTTCATTGATTACCTTACAGAGCTTTCAATGGGAATTAATATGCCCACATTGGCCCTTAATTATGCAGTGTTACTATGTCACAGATTCTTATCAAGGCAGGTATTATAATGGGTTTCCCGCTGTGTTAAATATGACAGTTAAGATTCTTTTAAAGCAGTACCGTTGCTGGGAATAGAAACTTAATTGGCTAAAGACACCTTCCGTGACTTAACTATTATGTCTCTCTCTGTTTCGGCAGATCTATGTAAGAATTGTCATCATGTAGTAGCCAGGCATGAATATACATTCAGTATCATGGATGAATTTCAGGTAAATGTGTTAACATGGGTAAGTTATTGTAGGGGCAGGGGAGATAATAAAAGTACCTTTGAAAACCTGGATAGAGTTTTCACAAATGAAGTACTAGCGAATGTTAAGTGAGACCATCCCTGTCTTCTGTGTAAGTTGAGAGAGAAACTTTAGATGTAGCCAGACCTGCTCAAACCTGTTTTTACAGGAGTCAGCAATCAAAGCGTGTGCTTTACAAATGATTTCTCAGTCCTGTCACTTTTGTTTATGAAGAACAGCACATTGTAGCCCTTTTGAGGTGACCATTGTGCCTCTTTTGTCTCTACCCAGTCGTGTGACTGCACAGTGTGGGTTCAGGGTGTTGGCCTGCCCACTGCCACCATACTTGCTGGGCGTGGAAATCGTGATAAGGGTTCCCTGGCAGGGATGTAGAGTTGAGCGGTTCCGTGGTCTCAGCTGCAGTAAGACGTGTTAGTATTATTTGTTAGGTAAAATAACAAAATGGATATATCAAGATTGGAGGAGAGAAGCTGGACCACTGTGAGGATAGAGAATAGGGATTTATGATAAGGATCAGTCCTTACACCATCGTGAGAGCACGAGGAGAGAACAGCAGAACTCTGTAGGCTGCTGTAGGCGTGGAGTAGGTCTGATGGCCAGAAGGAGAAGCAGGACGGGGCGGAGAGCCCGGACACCTCGTGGACCACAAGGACACACCACGCCTGCGCCCACGCCTCCCTGCCTCCGTTTTCAAACCTCCAGCTTGAGTTCCTTATTTCATGTGAACTAAATGTTCACCCGTAGGATATAAATATTAGGTTAGAGCTTTTAACAGGCAAAGGGGTTTTTAAAAACCCTTCAGATTTTCCTATAACTAGGAAAAATAAGATCTTTTATAACAGCATGTTACAAAATAATATATCCACTCTCACTCATTCTTATTTTAGTAAGGAAGAAGACACTTAAGTCCCTTGTCATAATATGGTCCAATATGTTGTGCTTAATCTAAATAACATCTTGACTGCATCTCCTCAGCATCCAAAAATTAGGTCTCAAAAATATTTATATGATGTATATAACTTAGGCCAAAATCCAGATCTCAGTGAATGAGTGGTGGCCGGATAGGGGAATGAGTGTGTTGTGGGCTCGAAGGAGCAGCTTTATCCTTTTATGGGAGGAAAGAAGTGCTTGTAGCTATTTTCCAGAAGCTTCTAAAGGTTCTATGAGCTTTTTAGAGTCCCTAAATGGATATCGAGATTGCTTGTTTATGCCCTAATTGAGCTGTTGCATATACAACAAAGTCTAGCTGATTTCCCTTTATGACTGAACACAGACATTTCAGAGCTGCCCCAGAAATTACTCTGGGGTAGGAAGAAGGTAAAGGAAGATAGCCTGTACTCACAATGCCCGGATAGAGTGAAATTCTCTTGAAAAAAGCTCTTAAACTGGGCTCTCTACTTCCAGTGTATCTCTCCCAGTATCCCCTCCCCACTACCCACGTGTTATATTCTGCCATCAGGTTATTTTTCTTAAAATGCTTTCAAACTACCTCACTGGCCTTTGCACAGCTTACCTTTAGCTACAGATAATATCCAAAGTCCTCGTCCCAGAGTTCTTGCTGGGCTGCAGCTTCACTTCCTCTCATTTCCCACCACACTCCTTATGTGCCGCACATGGCATTGACTCGAGACTTCCTCATCCCTCCCGTCACAGAGGGAGATTTTCATTTCTTCCTCTCTAATGCTTACCCTTGCTGCATTTCCCCAGGAATCGTATGTTACCTTCTCTCTTTTTAGCATCCTCTTTTTTCTCCATGGGATTTAAAATTTTTTTACATTTAAATATACCCAGTTATTCTTTATTTGTTAAAAACAAATTAAAATCTTTTTTATTTTATTTAGCTACCTCTTTGATTCATCCTCTCATCACCTCTTTCCTTTCTTTGGAAAAAATAAGGATTCTGTTTATAAAACAACCACAATACCGTGGCTAAACAAAGTAAAATTTTCTGATGGCAAGAATAGAGGGGAACCCAGCCAGGTAGGTAGCTCAGTTGGTTAGAGCATCATCCTGATACAATAAAAACGAATGTTTCTCTCTTTCTCTCTTTTTCTCTCTATAAAATAAATAAATTTTAAAGGAATACAGGGGAAAGTGGACACAGAAGTACAGAGTTTAAACAGAAAATACATTATAAATGATTATAGATATATCACCCTAAAAGCCATTAAAATAACTATGTTTTTGCCCCAAGAAACAAGAGGGGAACCGTGAGACCGCTTTCTGTTCCCCTATGGACCCACGAAGTAGAGGACTCGGGGTCAGAAATAACAGATAGCGATAGAGAAAAAGGGCCAGGGGACCCTCAGAATAAAACAAAGGATCTGGTCTTACCCAAGAATCCCTCTCCCCTCGCCACCCTGCTTCCAAATCTGTGCCCTTGGGCTGAATGCAGGTGGGGGCTTTGCGGGTCTCCATGAATGACTGGGGGGGATTCTTATTCTCCCAAATTGACTAGTTTTGGTAAAAGATTTCCTAATCCTACCACATTCCTGGCAGTACACAGAGATATGTTTCTGACATTCCGAGGTAGAATTCTAGACATATTTTCCCACAGAAGTACTGCTATATATGGTTAGATTCTATAGTACTTATATAATATAAATTTAAAAGGCTGCCTGGATTTCCTGGGAACCTAACTGTTGGATACAGCTTCTTCTATGGGAAACTATCTTTTCCTAACAGTTGACCTACAATGAAATTTGGAATACAGACTGCCTATAAATCCAAGAGTACAGATGTAATCTGTCTTACTGACTTAATCATCTTTCCAGATTATACCATATGTTAGGTTTTTTTCTTCCTCCCACGTTAGATTGTAAATTTTGCAAGGTCAGACCTTGTCCTTGCCTTCTCTCATGTCTACTAGTGTACCTAGCACATTGTAGAACATTTAGGCACTTAATAAAAACTTGCCAGTGGATGGATTAGTGGAAAAGTCGGGTATTTGTCTAGCTTCACACATTTTCCTATTTTGACTTTATTACTTTCTGCTTCTTCATTTCCAATGAGAGGGTGCTATCCTAGCAGTAAAGTCTGGTGGCTAAAAGCAAAAGTATTTGAGAGCGGGAAAAGACCTTGGAGAGAGGGGATTTTTATTTTTAATTCATGAGACTCGTGTTTGCTGATGTCTAGCCTCTATTTATTTCTGTCGTGTGTGCATAGCAGACTGAAAAACCGGCTGCGGTCTTTAAGGAACAGTCTTCCCACTGCCAGAGCCAAACTCCTCTGCTGAGCCCACGGGGAGGCAATGCCAAGGCAGTCGCCTGGTTCTGAGTCCTTGTACCGTAGTCATTGCTCATCTCTGCGATCCTCTCTCCAGTGACTCTCTGGACCCATGAAACACAAACTGCCCTGACTGCTCACTTTCCAGAGAGCTAGCCATCTCAGTGTCAGGCGTGGACATACTAACAGATTGAACGTGGATGTTTGTTTTCCTAAAGAAGATGAAAGGTTTTTAAGCAAAGGGTTTAAAAGAAATGTCCCTATTGTTTAGGACCATATTAAATATTCTAGAAAGGTACTGCTATACAAACAGGACTTTGCCCTAAGCATATTTACCTAAAACAGAATCCTTTCTGTCTCCAGTCTGAACATTTGTTAAACCCAAGAAGCATAAAATTCCTTAAATAGGTCAAATTCTAGACAGCTAACTACCAAAATATGAGGTATGCTTAACATACTAATGGATTTAACATAGTTTTTTTATTTTCTTGGGGTAGGTAAAAATAGCTTTTTTGGTTTAGGAATTTTCTCCCTTTTTAGTTGTTTTAAAAATATTTCTATTTCATGTTAGTGTTAACTATTCTAGATTGGAACAGCTCTAAGACCAGGAATTTGTCCTTAGGGGTCCGCACTCAGATTGCTTCATTACTTCAAATAGCAGCACTAACTAAGCCCAGTATGTGTATTTCTTAAGTCCACAGAATGGCCAGGCAGGTCCAAGATGACATTCTTGTGTAAGTAAACAGAACATCAGCATGTATTCTGTTGGTATAAACAAAAGGCTCTGGGAAACACAGAGTAAACCGGAGACATTGCTTACAGGTGTTGAAATTGATCTAATGTACAGAAAGAATACCCATGACGATGCAGAGAACAGTTGTACCTGAGTCAGTTAGGAAGCATCTTCCTCCCTGTTCCTCACGGTAATTACGTGCTTTATCTTGTCCTAGGAGTACACCATGCTGTGTTTGTTATGTGGCAAAGCTGAAGATACTATCAGCATTCTCCCTGATGACCCCCGACAGATGACTCTGCTATTCTGAGGACCCTCCTATAGTTCTGTTGTAACTCTGTTGTGTTGGTTTACAATACAGCAAGCCTGATGGCTTGTCTTCTTAGTTTGTAATGGAAATTATTTGCATGTTTTTTTCTGCCTAGACTTACCTATTCTTTGAAAGAAAAGAAGTAATTTAGGGGATTGCTGTTCTCTAGAGCTGAGAGTTCTAAGTTCCTATTCACATCAGTGCAGCCAGAGTTCACCTAGTGCCCAGATCTTGGTCCCAGTAAAAGTAACCAAGGGCTCCTTGGAGAAATGACTTATTCTAGGATGGGGGCTGTAAATGTACGAGATAAACTGGGAGCACCTTGCACCACAGGAAAAGAAAGTGTTCAGAAAAACCACAATGGTGGTATATGTCAGAAGGACAGAAGAGCCACCTGGAGAAGCTCCCAGTGACCAGAGCTGGGACAATCTGAATAAGAAATTCAATAGCATTGGATTATAACCTGAACTATGAAATAAATATTCATGAGTCCATACTGTTACAAACAAATGAGTGAATAAATACGTGCATAAATTAGAATAGGCAAATCTTCCATACAAAAGATTTTCAAATAACGTATGCAGATACTCCCCACTCCTTAAATGTGGGTTGTGTGTAGTGACTTCCTTCCAGAGAATAGTATAGAAATGGGGGATAGACCCTAGCCAAGAGCAAGATTAGCATCTAAGGGGATAAACCGCGTAATAGCACGTGTCCTTGATGTGATGAGATTGGCACTTTACCTTGGTGGCATTCCTCCCCCAAACCCGTGACTCCAGTCTAATCATGAGAAATAGGTGGTACAGATCCCATCCAGTGAAGGGACGTTCACAAAATACCTGACCAGTAGTCCTTAGGACCGGCAAGGCACAAAGACAAGGAAGTGTGAGAACTCTCACAGCCAAAAAGACCCTGAGGAGACATGAGTACCTAGCGTAATTTATGCTGAATGGGATCTTGCACCAGAAAGAGGACGTTTGTGAAAACTGGGGAAATCTGAATAAAGTGTGGGCTTTAGTTAATATAAATAAATAGAATTAGAGTGTGATTTACACTATAATCCCTGTTCCTTTGGGACCTCTGACTCTTTCAATTTGAGCCTCATGGGAAAGAAGACTCTTTGTACCGGCATATCTTCTGAGGATTAACTGAATATAAATTTAGTTAATATAAACTTAGTTTCAGTTGCTCCAAAGGGATCTTGGAATATTTTACTTTGAAAGAACACTAGCTTGGGTATCCTAAACTGTGGCATTTAGGCCTCTGCCATTTGGTAGCAGTATAACCATTAAGCAAAACATTACTCTGGACTTTATTGTCCCCTTCTTAAAAAACTAGGCTCATAAGAATTGATAGTATACTTTCTTTACAGTATTGTTGGGAAATCCAGTGAGTAATGAATGACACAATGAGATGGCGTCAGTAGTTCTTCTCACTGTGAGACCAAGCTTGAAAAGGCCAGGCATTAGAAACAGAATTATTTCCTCTTCATATCTAAGGGACTTGGGCACTGTGAACTTAGGCTTTGCTTATAAGAAAAGAAAGTGAGCAAAATGTTCGTTATTGTTACCAGGGAAACGCTTTGATATATAACAGGAATAATAATGACTGAGTTTTCTTGAGTACTTACTGTGCGCCAAGGCCTTTTTAAGCCCTTACTTAATCCTCATTCACAACTCCATGAGGTAAGTACTATTATTGTTCTGATTTTAGAGCCAAAGAAACGAAGGCACAGGAAATTAAGTAGCTTACTCAGGGCCACACAGCTAGTCCAGCGGCTCCCTCTCGACAAGGGTGTTTGGCACACACGAAGTACGAGGGTCTCTCGGGGTTGGAAAGAGGTCGAGAACATCAGTGACCGCACTCTGAGACATCTAGGTGTGTCAGCCCAAGATGTATTATTTGGAAAAGTTAAGTCAGCTGCCCCTTAGGAATCAGTAGTTTTATTCCTGGAAAATGTTTCCCACTTTCTGCAAATCTATATCTGACCTGCTGAGGAAATCATTTGGTGAAATGAATCCAGAAAGCAGAGAAAATGCTTCGTTACTTTAAATAACAGCACTGAGCCCATTATAGCCTCAGAATTGTCCCTTCTTGGAGTTTGAATGCTTCCAACTTAGTCATTTGGAGCTCAAGAGTATGATTTTATATGCCGGTACTGTTATCTTCATCCATTGCATACTCCGTAATTATCTATTTTGGACTATACAAATTTAAAACATAAGATCCTACCCACATATTTTATTATTATCATACCAACATCGTGCTATGTTTTGTGATGCTTTCTTTTCCATCTTCTAGAATTTTTCTCTGGATCTAAACGAATAAAAACCTTTTGAACCCAGTTCTACTGAGTTTCTGTCTTTCTGTGTGAATAAAGAGGCATCAGGCAAAAGCAGCTGTCCTTTTTACCTCCCTGCCCTACGAGGCGAGGAGGAAGGGACTCCCCCTGCAGGTGTTGCTGGGGATGCGGGCTGGTCCTGACACCTCTCTGCGCACCCCATGGGCATGGGCAGGTCTGGGGAGCGCAAAGCTCAGCATGTTTGTTGTGCTGTTTTAGCCAGTCTGTCTGCCTCCAGTGGTTCCGAGTTCTCCCAATACTGATGAATTGACATGTGACTTAATCTGGGTGCAACCAGGTATGGTTTGTTACTTGTAAGTTACCACTAAAAAGTCTATGTTCAGTGTTCTTTATTTCAGTGTATGAAGAATCCTTGGTTTCATTCTTTTGTGAGCAAGGTTAAGTTGCTTGGCTTCATTGGAGGCTCTTGGCTTTAAAATGTATACTTCTTGACTCTAGTACAAGTCTCTCATGAGACACACACTGTGGTTGGGGAGAAAGGAAATCAAGAAACCCAGGTCTAGCATTAGCTTTGCCACCTGCTCGCAGTGGAATATTAGGTAAGTCATTTATTCCATCTGTACCTCGGTGTCTTCAGTGGAAAACTAGACAGAATCGTGCCGCCTCTGTGGAATTTTTAAATCAAATGGTGTGAAAGGTTCTTGGGTTGTGCAGTGTGGTGTATAGGCAGTTAGTCAGTGGCCTTTCTGCAGAAACTGAGACGGAAGGAAGCACTGTTGTCAGGGTTGAAGGCAGGGGCTTGGGAGTTGGGCTGAAGTGGGTTTAACTTTCAACTCTGCCACTCAGTAGCCCTTTGTCCTTGGCAGGTGTCTTACCCGATTACCTTTTGTTTAAATAGAATAAAAATCTCTTACAGGGTCAGCATGAGATTAACTAACCTAACCTATCAAATACTTAGCATAGTATGTGAGTATGGGAAATGGCAGTTTGGATGATGCTGTAATGGTGATTATAAGAAATCACCAGATGTGAAATCACCAATTAGTGTTTGGCTAACTCTTTCCTAACCTAAGGGCAAATAGCTGTGGGAACATAGTCATGGAAATAATCATCAGTTTCAGCGTGGATCTCCATCTCCGTCCTCCAAAATCCCTTTTCCCAAGCTGTGATTTTGTAAGAGCCGTCATAGAAAGGACTGGCTCTGTTTCTCCTCTAAATCAGCGGCACTGCCCTCAGTGCTTCCTCGGGGGGAAGGCCTGTTTCTGAGGCCTCTCCCCACCTCCTGAGTGCCCCAGGGACATCTGGTTAAATGAGTTTGTTGATCTAGGAAAATGGGTGATTCTACTAAGCTGTGTTTTGTCTGTTTCTGACCACAAGCTGATTCTTCTGAGGATGTCAAGGCTGACAAGATGAGGGATTAAGGAAAGGAAGCTTTCTCATTTCTCTTCGTGTTAACAACAGCACAACTAAAGATTCGGTGAACAGATGCCCTGTAAGACAAGTTCCTCCAGTCCTGCCTTCTCTGTTCCTTCCTGAGCCAGACTGGTCGGCTCCCTTCTGAAGCAAATTGCATTTTCCCTCTTCAAGTGAGGAACCTCCTTCCTAGCATTATGGCCCTTTCCGACTCTGCAAAATCACTTACACTATAATCCTCATTCCTTTGGGACCTCTAACTCTTTCAATTTGAGCCTCCTGGGAAAGACCCAACACTTCGTACTGGCATATCAGGCCCTAAATGGCCCGTAGCATTACGCCAACATTCAGGATACCCGACTCTATTATTGGATGTAACGACAGGCTCAGCACTATCAAGGTGATAAACAAATCATTTTAGCATCCAGCATGAATTCTGTATTTCATTTCTTCAGGGGAGCAATTTGTCTCTGTGGTTATTGCTCTAAAATCAGTGCTCGGTCCTGCCCTGCCTCCCAAATCCATACACTAATGTTGGCTTTAAAAGCAGGATCTTGAAAGGGTGGAGTTTTCCAGAGTCAAGTTAAGGGCAGCTTAATTTAGCAGAAGGCCCCGCAGAAGGATGCCAGGGGATTCCCACTGTGACACTCAGGTTACCCCTTTGAAATAAAGCTTTAGTTGAAGGTCAGACAGTAGGGATTCTTAACCCCTGTTCCACATTTGCTTCTTAGATGATGCAAGTTCTTAGAAAATAAGGGAACGTCATGGGAAACACATTTCCCCGTCAGCACTAGGGTTCTCAAGCAGTGTGTTTAGTTTGGAGAACTGTCCTTCAAGGGCTTCAATAAAGAAGTAAAATATTCCACCTAGTGGTCAAAGAAGGAAAGGTGAAATGAGATGTTTCCAGAAAGAGGTTTGCGGTGCAAATGATAGGGCAGTAGCCTTTCGGCAGGTGTCTTTTCCAGAACATGAGAGCACCTGGCCTTGGTGGTGGCGATGGTTTTAGAATGCCTAGACTCGATGAGGAACCTGGGGCACGTCCTCACAAAGCCATTTAGCAGAACTGTTGTCCCAGAGAACAGCGGTCCCGCTGGCCGGTTGTGAGGTCTGAACGAAGGGAGGCCCTTTGCTGCCCCACCCTCGTGAAGGAAGACATGAAACCAGTTCATTGCTCACACCCAAACTTGCGTGTCTAGTGCCCAAACTTGCCATCAGGTGAGTCCTTGGAAGACAAGGGTGTAATGTGAACTTGGTGAAGGAGGGAGTCCGTCTAACAAAGGATTCAAAACAAGTGCTCCTTGGCAAGGTGATCAGGAAACAGATGAATTGTCCTTTGTGTAGCAGTGACTTCACCTTCCACGCCCTTGCTGTTAACTTCTCCTGATGTAAGTTCACTGAATTGACTTCCCAAGAAATTCTCAAGGTTCTGGGTCATATCTAATTGTCCCAGTGCCCACACTGACAGTGACTTCTTCCTAACTGGACTCCTCAAATCTCTTAGTACTCGCAAACAAAGGTCCCGTTGTCTTTTCCCTTCTTTATTCCACACCGTCACCTCCTTCCCACAGTTCCCGAGAGGAGCCAGGGTTACAACACAGTTTACTTCCCGGCAACTCCACCTGCCTCCGCAGACCTTGACCAGGGCCCACTTCCCAAGTAGTAATTAAGGTGTCCCCTTGATCAGAGCCTTCCTCTCCCCTGCCTTTGGGTGCTGGCCTGTAGTTAGTACCATCCCACTACCCTGTCAAGGAAGAAGACACGGAGAACCTGGCCATTTCCACACCTGCCCTTTATTGGACTCAGCTAGGAGGCTGGCTGGGGGCCTTCACGAGTCTCAGGCACCACCCACACAGGTTTAGGAAGGTGCCATCATTCTGTGAAGGTCCAGAGCCCACCCAAGTCTTGGAGGCCGGTGTTGAAATCACCAACCAGAAGGCTGGGAGAGAAAAGAGAGACAGGCAGACAGGAGAGGCAAGGCCCTTCAGTGAAGGAGACTGACCTCAAGGGAAAGCTTAGGGCCAGCAGTGTCTCCTGAGGGCGCACTGGGTCCTACGGAAAGATACACAGGGGCTGGACGGAGTAGGAGACCTGTGTGCCCAGCGGCTCGCGTCTATATGGCAACTTTGAGGAGGCGCTTGATGTCGGGCTCAATGTTGATGGTGGGGAAGGTGCGGCTGTAGCGGCGGAAGGGCTCCCCCTCCGGCCCGATAAGGAACTTCTCGAAGTTCCAGGCCACATCGGAGCGGCGCACGGGGCTCCAAATGATGAACTTGGGATCGGTCATGAGAGAAAATGGGTCATCATAAGGGTAGGGGAGCTTGTCCTTCAGGTAGGCGAAGACAGGATGCTCGTTCTGACCATTCACTTCACTCTTTTGGACAAGGGTAAAGGTGGGCTGGAATCCACCCCCGGGGCGGACATACTTGAGGCTGTTCAGGATCTCCTCATTCTGACAGTTCTCCTGGGGGAGGAAAAAGACAAAGAGATGGAAAAGGGGGGAGGGAAATGAGGGTCCACAACATGCAAATCTTTCAGCGTCTGTTCTCCCTTCCCAGGATCATTCTTGTCTATGTACCTTTTCCCCTTCTGTTCCTTGTCTTTCCTTCCTTATTTGCTTTGCCCTACCTACTCTTAAGATTTTTCCCTCTCACCGCTATTGATGTTTTTTTGCTAGGCCATTTCTGAAAGTTTTTGCAGATCCTAACTTGGTTGTTCTTACACGACAGATTTAGCATTTTTGATCTGTTGCTTCTCTCTCCAGTCTACCCTGTGCCGTTCTTAGGGGATCTGTCTGAGGCTTCAAGAACCGTAAGTTCAGGGCCCTAGGAAGGGAAAGGAGGCTCAGGTCCTACTGCCTAGAACCCTCCTTCGACTTACCTACCCACACACGTCCCGCTGCCACCTTGCCTCTCTCTCTGCCCTGGTTTTTGCTTTTGTTGCTTCAATTGACATGTGAGTGCTGAGGCCTTTGCCTCTGCCCTATCGGCTCCCCACACTAAGGGTGAAGTCGAGGCCTAGGGGAATGGGATGTATAGCTTCTTGCTTTCACCTTGCCTTGTCCTGTATCTAAGTGCAAGTAGGGGGAAGCTTTGATGAGGTAAGTCTAGTTTTCAGGTGCCATGAAGGCAAAGTGAGTTAGAGACCTCAATGAATGTATTCTAAATGTAATTTCTTAGTGCCTAGCAGGGACAAAGTAAATAGGATAGAGGGCATAGGGTTCTGGCATCGGCCAGGGAAAGGGAGAATTAAGGAAATTAAGTGCTTGAGAGCTAAAGGTTGTGTATGTGAAATTATCATTCCTCTAACTTCTAGACTGCTATCCCAAGACTCCTGCCCCTCGCGCTCACTCTGGTCAGCTATGAATGCTTTAGCCTGAACCTGTTACCTCTCTTTCCTGGTCACCTGTCTTTCCCTCCACACTGCCATCACTGATCTGTCCCCTTCAGCATCCTCCACCCATGACGTCCCCCGAAGGCCCGCAGAAACCCTCATTTTCCACCCCCCTCCAAGTCTAAGAGTCAGATATCTCCCTCTGGGAGAAAGTTCCTGCTTCTGACCTACGAAGACCAATTAGTACAGTCAGTTCTAGGCCATCATGACATCTCGAGCCCAGAGTTGATCTCTATTAGGCTTCTTATCTCTAGTGCAAATGGCTCTCTGGCTCCTGGTGGGTTATGGACTCCCTCCAGCAGCTAGCTAGCCTGAAGTGATGTGAGACTGCAGGTGTCTCTAGGGCCAGACGGACACCGCTAAAGGGGCTTTGCCCTCTCCAGCTCTCCTGCTCCAGCCAAGCCTAGAAACAGACTGAGGCCAGGAAGCAACAGTCAGAGCAGGAACGGTTTGGGCTCAGGTGTGTCACAGCCGGGACCCTTCAGCCTTCCCGTGTGCACCTCTGCTACTCTCCTTGTCTTCATGCCACTGTGACTTGAACTAAGGGGACTATAATTAGAGGGTTCAGTCAAGGACATCCTGCCTGCTTGTGCTGTTCAACTAATACATGAAAATAGAAGAATCCTTAAAAGATAACTTGATGTATTACAGATGAGGAAACTAAAACAGAAAAATTGAGTGACTCTTCCTAGGGCACGGAGCCATTAAATAACAGGGCCCATGCTAGCTAGAACTAAGGTCTCCTGAATCAGTTCAATCCTCATCTGATTCTTGATCTTCTATCTCTTCCATTCATTTATTCAGCAGATATCTAATGAGTGTCTTCTGTACCCTAGGCACCGATGACACAAGGGAGAGAAAAACAGACCTGGCACCAGCCCTCACGGAATATAGTGAGAGGACAATAAGCAATAAAAAATCCACACCCTCAATCTTGAATCACAGACAGTTAGAATTCATGTATACTTCCCCTTGGTAGTCACACATACTAAAAAGACCTAGATTAGCCAAACACACCCCATAATTCCAGACACTACAGCATGCATAGTCTTGCTTCCCAACCCTTAGCCTACTAGACCACCCAACTCCTTGACAATACAAGGGACCCCTCACCTGATGTCCAAATTGGTTGCAAGGAAAGCCAAGAACGACCAGGCGCCTGGGATAGCGGCATTGCAGCTCGTTGAGCTGGGTGAAGTCCCGAGTGGTTGTGCCTCAGAGCGATGCTACATTTTCAATCAGCACCGCCCTGCCTCGGAACGTATCGAAATTTACTTTCTCCCCATCCAAGCTGATGGCAGTAAGGTCATAGAACGACTTGGCAATGAAAGCCATGGTGAAAGTGCAGGGTGAGCCTGGCAGAGTGGCGTGAGCCCACTTAAGGATCTATTAAAAGGGTGGGGAGGGAGGAGGAGCCTGGAGGGACAGGAAGAAGCTCACTCACAATGGGGCTTTGAGCATCCCCAGAATGACTTAGCAAAAACAGTCACCCACCTGCAAGGGCTGTTTGAACAAGGCTGCTCCTATTTACAGACAGAACAAAGCCACCTCCCTGCCCCACCCGGCTGGCAACCTGGGAAGGGCCAATTTGATATCTATGAGCAGACATGAATAATTCACTACTTGTAGGAAACCAGAGCCCCAAAGGTCGCCAGGGAGGAAAAAGGGGAGGGAGGGACACAGGATTGACTCCTACTTGCCCCAGCAAGTTGTCTTCCCAGGGTGCAGATGTTTACTGAGTGCCTGCTGAGTGCCAGGCTCTGAATTGCGCAGTGGAGAGGTCAGAGTCTGAAAGAGGAGGGAGAGAATCGGGGCGCACGCCCCCTTGACTTGGACTACAACTGAAATATACGTGTTACTGTTCACGGGTTTTCTCTCTGGCTGTTGCTTTCCCGAAATCAAAGGGACCCCCTAGGGGAACAGTATGTGCTTTTATAAAATAATGGCTTTCAGGCCTCTGCTTGCACCAGGCTGAAGAAATGAGGTGTGTTTGTCTTGCAAAGTGCTTTGCTGAGTGATGTTACTTGTGCTGGGAGCACGTGCACCCCTGCCCCTGCCCCTGCCCTGTGCCATCTCCTCTTCTACGCCCCCATCAAGTGAACTCAAAAGGAGTCTGGAGGCCTTGCTGGAAATTTATAATAGAGATTTATTCAAGGCTCTTGGAGTTTGCAAACAGTGAACACAGCTAGGCAAAAACCAGATGTGTTCCAAAGAAGAAAGAAGAGTTAAAAATTTTTATAGTGAAAAGTACACTCTTGAGAATTATCAGCCCTGCATTCGTAGCCCTAGGATTGGTCTAGAACAGGTGTCAGTCAGGGGTCAGGCAGTGAGGACGGTGGATGCCAGGTTGTCTGGAAGACGGGGACCAGGAGGTCAGGTCAGGTCCTGGTGGTCTGGATAATGGAAGCCAGGTGGGTGTATGTGTGGGTCTTTGAAGGTGCCTTGAAGGTCCAAATGTACATACAGGACTAGAGGTTAAAAAAAGTTTAAGTTCCCAGGCTAGTTGGAGTAAGAATGGAGTCTTCCCCCATGCCTCAACTTCCATAACATTAATAGTTTTGGCAGTTGGTTAAAAAGACTTCATTTTATATATTCCTTACCATTGCTCTCTTCACCCCATACCTCACCCCCACAGGGTCATGAGGGTGCAGTCCGTTGTGGGCAGGGCAAGGGTGACAGGAGTCACACAGCAGGGGGGAAACCCGGAGGGGATGAGCCACACCTACCTCTTCTCAGACAAAGGCGCAGTCCCAAAGACTTCCCAGAGGGTTTGTGCTGGTAATTCCCCCACAGAAGGAAGTATGCAGGGAGTCAAACTGCTGTGCTCCTAGACCCAGCCAGGCCACCCCTGGTGTTTTCAACAGCAGCCTTGCAGAGTGCTGCAGGCCGGCTGGGGACCTGCTAAGGAGTATAGGGTGTGAGCACACCCTGGAAGCCCATAGGAACTAGAGAGACCTAATGCTTCACTTCCTCCCTCCAAGCACCTGCCAACTCAACAAATCACTTTTTAAAGATGCCTGGATTTCTCCGTCAGTGAAACTGGCAATTAGGCTTTACCTGGCTTTGGGATTTTAGAGTGAAATTTCAACAACAGTGCAAATGTTTACGACAGACTGTTTTCACAGGTACATGCCCGTGGGGAACTGTCTCCTAGAATAAAGAATAAGCAAGGCTGGCAGCAGCTGGGCTTGAGAATCTGTTCTATTTAGAAGATAGAGACTTACTTGCCAGGAAACGCCCTGCTTTTCTCTTGTAGCCTGGCCCATGGCTGCTTATAGCACGTGGGAACCCACATGTCTTAAGTGGCAGCTCCAGAAAATCAAGCCTCTATTACCTACGTGGGAATGGAACCTTTGGCCAGCAGGAGAGGTAGCAGGAAATGCAGCATGAAGTGTGCCCCTTGCGGAGGCTGAGTGGAGTTCCCAGAAGCAGCCCATAAATGTCCCTGTGAAGCCACTGAGTCAGAAGGACTTGGCCTTGACGGTGGGCCAAACTTTAACATGAACTTTCCAGATGTACATGCATGCCTAGTTTTCCCAGTACTCTCTGGACTTCTAAACACCACTAATTGGCTGCCCTTCTACGACCCCTCCAGGAAGGCCATGGACGTTCCCTCTCCCTTAGGTACATGCCATTCACTTGCTCCAGGAACACCACAAGGCCCTTTGAGTCACCAGATTATCACCTTTCACGACTGAATAAAATTGATCAGTCTTTCCCAAAATTCCTCTTTCTCCAACCTTACCTCAAAACAGCCCACTTTCCAGAAGCTTGTAACCCTGTGACATGCACCAAGTGCTTGATTCCCACGGCTCTGCACAGGGACAGCAGTTATTCTGGAAACTGCAGGGGCTTAGCAGGCAGAAAGCTTACAGCAGCGCTCTGCAACTCTGGTGGCAAATGAGAATTGCTTATAGAGACCTTTCTACATAGAGGTGGCGAAGCTTTCCCCTCCGGAGATTTCAGTTCGGTTGCCTCTAGTCATGACTCTGCCACCCTTCGTGGGGCCCTTAGGCACCTGTTTCCGCATCTGTTGAATCAGGATAATCGCCCTCTTTATCTCACACAGGTATAATTGGCGGGATGGAGGAAAGAAAGCGTTGCAAGCACTCTGTAAGCTGGAAGGTGCAGGTGAAGATCTTAAGACTATTGCCCTGCCTTGTTCTACTCCCTTCTTCGATGGATCCTCACCCTTGAACATTCTCTGCCTCTCCCATCAACTGTGCATCCCAAGGTATAGCATTCAATAGCTACCACTGCCCCCCACCTCAACACACGCCCCTCTGAGGCTCCAGCTGCCTTGGTCCCCCAGAATACTCAATCACAGGGCTAAAACGAACTTCTGAAAGATGACTGAATCCCCCCTCATGCCTTCAGGAAGGCCTGTTCCTATTCCATCTGACAGGTGAGAGCCTTCTTAGCTTTAGAAACTCCCTGAGACACAGATACTCATCAGTCATCTCGATGATTTCGCGCAGTCTTATTTCTGCAGATAGGCCCATCACGGAGCAAGGGAGGCTTTCCCTGGGGCTTCCCTGCAGGTGGCATTAGGAAAAGCATAACATGGCAGGCGTTTGCCACCCCCACTGTCATTCTACTGCCATTGTTTCCCCTTAACTGCCAGGGTCTGAGTGGGAAGCCCCACTCCCAGGGACGCATACAGGCACCCATACCTGCGGTTTGAAATATTCTTTATTTTGTAAACATCTGTGTTTAAAATAATGAACCCTGCTCACAATTCATATACTGGACCCGAGACACAGTACACAAAGTTCACCCGTCACAGGGAGATGGTGGGGGCTCAGGAGCAGGCGGAGGGCCTGGGGCTGGGCTGAGTCTCAGGGCAGCAGGTGCAGAGGTGGTGAGGAGTAAACAGGCAGGCGCACCTGCGCAACAGTCCGGGCCCAATGCCAGACCCCAGGCCACCTCCTGGACTGCAGCAGTTAGGGGTGAGAGGCCGACTCTGGTACCTGTTGAGTGTAACTGCACCCTCGCATCCTGACCCTCTTCCCGCTCCCATACCTTCCCCAGCTGTGGTCCTAGAATGGGGCCACTCAGGCCACAGACTCCCGATCCCTTGTCTTCCCTTCCAGAACCCCTAGTACACAGTTAAAATAGAGTTCCTCTGTCCTGAGGGGGTTAGGAGAAGGGCAGTAGTGCTCTGCCTGGTCTTCAGGGAGGGCTGCAATACTACACACAAGTTGAAGCCAAAGCAAGTATGACTTCCCTTTGTGAAGTCTGGGCTGAGGGCTGGCACTACTGACCTCCCCACCCGCAGGGCGATGCTGATCCTGTCCTGACACCCGAGGAGTCCTCAAGGAAGCATCCCTAGCCACACTCTCGACTTCATCCTAGAGTCAGCTCTCTACCTTTCTCATCAGACTTATAACTATTCCTGCCTTCCTTTTCCTGCCACTGTGCAACCTGTCCCCGATTCCTGCGTCCTCGGCCACCACCTCCTGGCTTGATAAGAGTCTGGAGAAAAGGGTTGATGGTTTCATTCCCCCACTTTTTTGGAGTAATGAAGTGGGGCTCTTCATCCTTCACATGGGTGTGCCCTGAATTTTGGTCCGTAGTTGGCGAATGCGCAATGCCCAGTGATTTTTTTTAGCTCCAGCCCCAGCCATGCAACATGGCTAGTGCGTAGCTTGAGAATGATCCTCCTGAGGAAGGTGGGGTGGAGCCCTGCTAGGGCTCGTAACTCACTTGTTTCTTCCCTGGGCTCTATGGGGTTAAAAAACTTCTTCCTGAACAAAGAGCTCTGGAGGAGTCCTGTTCCCTCCACCTGTAGCCACAGTGCCCATGGGGCGGTTGGCAACCCCTCAAGGCTCCCCCTCAGGAGCTAGAGGAGCAAGCTGAGCACTCTGTCTGGAAGGCTGAAGAGAACAGCACTGAGCAGGGCCTGCTTCCTTTTCTCCCACCAAGTCCCTGCTCTTCTGCCACAGACTTCAGGTCCCAGGAAAGCCTTGGGCTGAAGGCTGGGTTCGTGAAGCCCCACCTCTCACCTGCCAGGGAATTGTGGGGAAATGCTCTTCTTCGACAAGAACTGGAAGGTGGGGCCCAGGGAGCCCATGTTTCCTTTGGTTTGCAAACTGCTGTCCCTGGCCTGCTTTCCCTTGCTATTTATAGTAACTATTACTTCATTTGCAAATGCTCCTCTTTCTGAGTTGGCTTGTCGGCCACTCCCTCCAGGCTCTCCTTGCCCCTGCAGTGCCCTCAGGCTTTGGTTCAGGTCTTTAAATTCAAGAGCCCAGGTGGGAGAAACTGTGTACACACTGCGTGGGAGGTAGAGAATGGAGGTGATTTTTACCCCTGCCACCCCTCATCATTTTTTTTTCTTCTCTGAAGCACCTGCCTCCAAGCTCGGTTCCCTGAGAGGCAGGTGGGCAGGCGGGCAAGCAAGGCCAAAGCTGGAGTGGAAGGGGGGCGGCAGGGAGAGGTAGCGCAGCCCCAGGCGAAGGACCTTTTGGTGTTTCCTTCCTACCTTGATGTTCCACTTTCCCAGGTCATAGGGGAGGCAAGCCCATGGCACAAGAACGGGCAGTGGGGAGCAGAGGATGGGAAGAGGCACCCCATCGCCTTTGGCCCACTCGCAAGGCAGGGTGAGGGTTCTCCCAGGAGCAGAGATGGAACATCCCCGTAAGCCTGAGTCCACCCCCTCGGACGGGGTTAGGAGGAAAGGAAAGAAAGATGCTGCGCCAGCAGCCACAAAGCAGGCCACACAGGGAAAAGGGCTTGAGGGGACAAAGAGAAGAGGGAAGAAGAGAAAAAAAGCAGACAGGAGACAAGATGCACTGAGAAAGAGCCTTAAAGTGGCCTTGACTCCGGACGGCCGTTGCCTGGGGAGCTGGGCGTTGAGGGTGCTCGGGCACACCTGGGGCTCAGAGCAGGCCTGCAGCTAGGGAACGGGACTGAAGATGCCACTCCAGGGGCGGGGCTGGGGCAGAGGCTGCTCAGAGAAGACAGCCGGCTCACTCTGGAGTCGCTCTCAGGGCCAGGCGGGGCGGGGGGAGCAGCAGCTACAGATATTCCACAGGGTCACCCAAATGAGAGGAGCAGCAGGGTAAAGCCCAGACTCCCTGTCTACCCGCAGGCCTCCAGAGGGGAGCGGGGACTTGTGGGTGCTCCATGTAGGACCCTCAGCACCAGCAGGTTTTGGAAGAGTTCACTGGGCCCTCAGGTTTGCTCTCATCCTCCTCAAGCTCTGCCAGTGCCAACTCGTTGCTGGCACGTGTCCGGAGACCATCTAGCTCCTTCCTATGGGCCTGCAGCACCAGCTCCGTCAGACGCGTGAAAGACTGGGGAGAAACCAGGGGGCACAGGTCAGTGCGGTCTTTCCTCCTTTCCCCCTTGCAACCCTGTAATGCCCGAGGGGCAAGGTCTCATCTTATCTTGGCTCCGAGCTGCCACCTCTCCCTCTCCCTCTGGCCTCCCCACTCCAGATTTCGCCAGAGACAGAGGGCAGCTGGGCTTCAGAGTCCTCACCTCTTTAATGTTGAGGTTGGTGCAGGCACTTGTTTCGTAGAAGTCCATGCCATACTCCTTAGCCAGCTGCAAGAGAAGAACATTCCTGAAAGGGAATCAGTAAGGGAAGGGAGGTGCCCATAGCACCTGGCGCACACGTCTGCCATCGCCCTCACGGTGCAGGCTGTGTTGTGACAATTTCTCAGAGCAGGTAACTGCTTGGCCGAGGCTAAGAGCTCCTCGAGGGACACAGGCTAGCGCTGTGCACACACACATACACATGTATATACCAGAATGTTGTGGCAATGTGGCAAATTAAAGAAAAACCTAGGCTTGGGAGTCAAAGAGGCCCGACCTGAGTATCAGTGCCATCCCTTAATGGCTGTATGACCTTGGACAAGATACTTATTCTCTCTAAGCCCCAGCTTTGTCATCTGTTAAGGGGGATGACAGTGTCTATTAACCAAGGCTGTGAAATGATTAAATGGGGCCACACATCTCAAAGCACTTGCTTAGCACATAGCGTGCTCAACAAATACCACTGCTGCAGTAGGGTCTGCTTCTACTTTCAGGTCCTTCAGTGAATAGGTAGTATTTTTTAATACTAAAAAAAAC
>PVKM010025189.1:0-20083 GCA_004027735.1 Carollia perspicillata
CACTCCTCTCAGCAACATGCCCAAACCACCTACTCCTCTCATCCTCATTTCCACTACCTATGTACCTTTCCTTCATCATACACATTCCATAAATTTATTGTACTATGTATTGTTTGAAATAATATAAATATGCAAAAATGTACATATACACATGTACACACACTATGAGTAAATACAAACATATGTATAGTATTCATCTATTTATTTTGCTTATCTATCACCACTCTTTCTGCCCAGAGGGCAGTCATTATGTCTATTTTATTCACTTATGCTTAGACTTTTGGTAAAATGACCAGTACAATTTAGGCTCATAATAAATGTCACTGTCTAACTGAATAAATAATTGTTTCCATTCATAAGCCTGTCCTGGCCCTTACCTATTCAAATTCTTAAGCTTGAAAGCCTAGCCTAAGCTCCATCATTTAAAAAATTAATTATATTTCAATTATTATTGGTATATGCTTAGTCTTCTCAACTGATTTGTAAGCTGTCTGAAGCCTACAAATTACTATATCTTAAATCACTATTACAGCATTTTATATGCAGTAGGATATCTTAAACATCTACTGAGTGATTAATTTTTGCCTAGGAGATTCTTAATTGTTTGTGAGCCATGTTGTCCAAAGTGTCTATCAACTGCTTACCCTGTCATACTTGGGTACTCCAGAACCAATTTTCCAAGGACTTGCTCAGCAATGAGTAAGGGTGTGAGGCCTTGAATACTAATGGGAACTGAGAGAGTCTTATGGTACCCAGTTAGTGAATAGACAGTATTGGCAGTGCCAAAACTGAGGAACGGGATGTGCAGGGAAAAGTAGGGCAGTATGGAAAGTCCCATTCAACTAGAAAGAGTGTTGGCAGTGGTAGATCTGTTAGCTTACTAAGTTCTCAACAGCTGCCTAGATACTAGATTCTGTCCCATTTAGCAACTGGCATTAATTTGAAGCTCCATTGATTGGTGTATTTTAATCTGTAAGACTTGATTTGCAACCATTACTGTTACATGCACACACACACAACATACAAGTACTCACCCATTCTCCCCCAGCCCCTTTCCAACCAGTCTTATGTCTACTTCTCTCTCTTAAACTAGCTTTTAAAGGGTTTCACTCAGAGTAAAATTAAACTGTTAAAAGATGAAATTTTCTCTGCCTTCAATCTTTATGATTTGGGGTGAAGAAAGGTCATCTCTTTTAATGACACAATTTACACTGTACCTAGTAAAATAAACAGAAAAAAATGTGTCTCCTTATGCAATTTTTCTTTAATATTTGAGGAGTCAGATGGACATCAGTTTAGATCTTATTTCTGATTTTCTGTGATATTGGATAAATTGCTTACATATTTTTTAAAATTATTGTCAGGCAGATAGAGACAAAAACATATTATTTCACTTGTATGTGAAATATGAAGAAAAAATTACAAGTGAGCTAATAAAACAAAGAAATACAAACTCATAGATATAGACAACAAAATGGTAGTTGCCGGGGGGAATTGTAGTAGAGGGAGGGCAAAGTGGGTAAAGAGGGTTACGATTATGCTTACACATCTTTAAACTTCAATACCTGCAGATGTAAACCAAACATAATATTTAGTACCTAATGTCTAATAAATTAAGGCATTTAGCACAATTCCAGGCACACTAGATGAACTGAAGCAAGTATTACTACTCTTGGCTGTGTTTCTATGAAAGCTAAGATCCCCAAGTTTCAGCTTCTCTTCTTAAAATGAACATAAAGCCTACACCCTAGGTTTAGATGACAAAATCTAGATCCCAGGGTTACTCTGATTTCTGTGTATGGTTCACAGACACTCAGGATGGGCAGTGGAACTAAGCAGGTGCATGGGGCAAAGCCCAGTATTAGTTACACAGAAAACAATTTCTATTAGTTATACCGCTATCAGCAATTGTATGCAGTTTATACTTCTGTCTAGGTCTAGTTGGCCAGAAAATTGTTGTGAGGATCCATCACCTACAAAATTTAAAGCTCTTAGGATATGTGATAACCTTCAAGAATCTATATACCAGGGGCAGGGAAGGAGAGATGGGGGGTGACTGCAGAAAACTGTAGTTGAACAACAATAAAATAAAATAAAATAATAAAATAAAATAAAATAGAACTTATATACCAAGGTTATACAAAACTAATGGGCTAATCTTCAACTCTAATCTAACATTACTGTGTTAAACTTCATTCATTTAGATGAGATACAGGACCATGTGTTTGTTTTGTTGGAAGTGGAAGGGAGGTAGGTCTGAATACATGAAAAATATGAATTAGAGAATGTTTTGAAATGGCAATGTGGCAGAATCCCTTGGTTAGCTGACCTCCATCCTTATCCACAAGCATTTCCATTGCTTTGTTTAGAAATGGTCGTGTTGTCCAATTTGAGCCAAGTGGATACAAACACACTACTTCGTAGAATACCTGAAAAGTCCTCCAAAAAGGATTAACTTAAGATCTATTTCTGGTAAAAATAATAATAATAATAATAGTTCTGAGTAAAAGAAGAAAAACAACTATTTAAAGGCACTAGGGAGTGACCAAAATCTGACAGAAACTGAAGGGATTTAATCCTTCCAAAGAGAAAAACCACTTTGGAGGAGATCCCTGTTTACTCATATTTTCACCCAAGCACACTTTCAATTCTCAAGGTGTGGGTTGACTAAAATTCTAGCAAACAATTCCAGTATTTACTAAAGGTGTCAAATAATGGAGTGCAGAGTTTGCACAGCTAGAAATTAAGGTATGAATATTGGAAAATGGGAAGCCGCATGGAGGAGCTCCCAAATCATCTACATATTAGCACCACTTAAATCTTTAAGTGATCCCTGAACCATACATACATAAGAATCACTTTAAGAAGCCCATTGGAAATCATTACACAGATGAATGAAAGAGCTGAGCAGATATGTCAGCCACTAACCACCATAGAAGAGACAGAGTTTAGAGTTCAAGTCCCTCCAAGTTAGGGCTTGGCAAACATCTTGGAATTTTCACTGAAACCACCTAAAAGCCATACTTTAGAAATAAAGATCATGTTCCAGAACTAAGGAATTCACTCTAAGTTTAAGGGAAAAGCCAAAAGATATATGCCATTATAAAGCATAAAAGTAAGTCTTCAAAAATTCTGTGTAATCAATTAGTAATTTAACGGCCTACTAGAACAAAATTTAATACTGACAGAAGAGGAGTGGAAGACAATACAAACTAGAGCCTTCACATTGTATTAAAATCCATCATACAATTAAAAATGCTAGACATAAAAATAAATAGAAAAAATTAATCCATTATCTTAAAAAGAAAGCAGTCAATAGAAACAGGCATCAAAATGTCCAAATGGTGTAATTAACAGATCAGTATTGGGTTGGTCCAAAAGTCCTTATGGTTTTTTCCATAAAATAAAGGACACATTTTTCATTTTAATTAATAACTTTATTTATTTGGATATTTTGAGTATGTCAGCTATCTCCCACTATTGGCTTCCAGTGGGCAGAGGCCAGGAGTGCTGCTAAGCATTTTCCAAGGCATAAGACAGCCCCATTGTAAAGAATTTTTTTGGCCAAAATATAGATAGGACCAAAAAACTTCTCAAACAACTTTTGACACATCTGATTATTCACAGCACCTTCTCCATAGACTGAATAATTTTTTGGCATTTTAGTTGTGTCTTTACCTTTATTGAAATGATATAGTATATGCCAAAAATGTTGTGTATTTTCTTTAATATTAAATGACTGCACAAAATCACCAATTTTGATAAGTTTTTTAAAAATGCACACTGATATGACAGTTGTCACAATACCGTCTAAAAAATTGTTTCAAATGAAGTTAAAGACAACTGAGCACAACTATAGCCATTGTACAGAAAAAAACTAAATGAACTTTTTGGCTGACCCATAGTTTAAAGAAACTGTTATAAACAATTCAAGGAGTTAAAAGGAAAAATAGTCATAATGTATAAGCAATGAATCTCAGTAAAGAAATATAATATATATTCAAAATCCAAATTCTAGAACTGACAAATACAGCATCTGGCATTGGATTTCCAGTCCACCCTCCTTGACTGTCAGGTTACATTGATGGCACACAAACTGTTCTTATTATATTAACAATGACTGGACTTTTTCTGGACAGACCTCATACATGTTCTTTATTTAATCTCTTCATCTTCTTTTATCCAGTCCTTCTCCCACACCACACTCTGAGGTCTGTCAATCTGTTCCATTTATTCATGCTTCTGTTTCTATTTTATTCATCAGATTATTTTGTTCATTAGATTCCACATAAAAATAAAAAATCTGGTATTCATCTTTCTCAAACTGGCTTATTCAACTTAGCATAATAATTTCTAGGTCCATCCATATGTTTGCAAAGGATAAGAGTTCCTTCTTTTTTACAGTTGCATAGTACTCCATTGTGTAAATGTACCACTGCTTTTTTTATCCACTCATCTATTGATGACCACTGGGCTATTTCTATATCTTAGTTATTGTAAATAATGCTTCTATGAACACAGGACAGTATATATTATTTTTATTGCTGTTTTGGGATTCTTGGATATATTCCCAGAAATGGGATCACTGGGTCAAATGGAAGTTCCATTTTTAATTTTGGAGGGGAAATTCCAAAGTGTTTTCCACAGTGGCCACACCATTCTCCATTCCCACTAATAGTGCACTAGGGTTTCCTTTTCTCCATAACCTTGCCAACACTTCTTGTTTGTTGGTGTATTGATGGTAGCCATTGATGGGCAGGTATAAGGTTATATACTTCATTGCAGTTTTAATTTACATCTCTCTGATGATTAGTGACATTATCATTTTTATGCCTATTGTCTACCAGCATTTCCTCTTTGCAGAAGAGTTTACTCAGGTAGTTTGCCCATTTTTAAAAAATTTAGTTGTTGTTCAAGTACAGTTTTCTTCCCTTTACCTCCATCCCAGCCCATCCTCCAACCCTCCCCACCTCCCTCCCATCTTCACTGCCCCTTTTTATCATCCATGTGTCCTTTATATGAGTTCCTTCAAACCCTTCCCTGCTTCCCCTGAAATTCCTTCCCCTCTCTCCTCTGGACACTGTCAGCCTGTTCTCTATTTGAGTGTCTTTGGTTACATTTTGCTTGTTTGTTTGTTTGTTTTGTTGATTAGATTCCTGTTAGAGGTGAAATCATATGGTATTCATCTTTCACCATCTGGCTTATTTTGCTTAGCATAATACTTTCCAGTTACATCTATGATGTTGCAAAGGGCAGGAGCTCCTTCTTTCTTTCTGCTGCATAGAATTTCATTGTGTAGATGTACCATAGTTTTTTGATCCATTCATTTACTGATGGGCACCTAGGTTGCTGCCAGCACTTGACTGTAGTAAACTATGCTGCTATGAACATTGGGGTGCATAGGTTCTTTTGGATTCGTGTTTCAGGGTTCTTAGGATCTAATCCTAGTAGTGGAATTGCTGGGTCAAAAGCCATTTCTATTTTTAGTTTTCTGAGAAAATTCCATATTGTTTTCCATAGTGGTTGTACCAGTCTGTGATCCCACCAACAGTGCACCGGGGTTCACTTTTCTCCACATCCTCTCCAACTTTTGTTTATTGATGTATTTATGATGGTCATTCTGACCAGTGTGAAGTGTTATCTCTTTGTGGTTTTAATTTGCATCTTTCTGATAGCTAGCAATACTGAGTATCTTTTCATGTGTCTCTGGACCTTCTGTATGTCCTCTTGGAGAAGTGTCTATTCAAGTCTTTTGCTCATTTTTTAACCGGACTATTTGTCTTCCTGGTGTTGAGTTGCATAAGTTATTTTATGCATTTTGGAAATTAACCCCTTATTGGGTGTATCATTGACAAATATGTTCTCCCATACAGTGGGTTCCTTTATTACTTTGCTGATAGTTTTTTTGATGTGTAGATGCTTTTTAGTTTGATGTAGTCCAATTTGCTTATGTTTTTTTTGTTGTTGTTGTTCTTTGCCCTAGGAGAAATATTGGCAAAAATATTGCTATGCAATATGTCTGAGATTTTACTGCCTATGTTTTCTTCTAGGATTTTTATGGTTTATGACTTACATTTGTCTTTTATCCATTTTGAGTTTATTCTTGTGTATGGTGTAAGTTGGTGATCTAATTTCATTTTTTGCATGTACCCGTCCAATTTTCCCAACACCATTTATAGAAGAGACTGTTTTTACTCCATTGTATGCTCTTGCCTCTTTTGTCAAATATTAATTGACCATAAAGGCATAGGTTGATTTCTGAGCTCTCCGTTCCATTCCATATATTTATATGCCTGTTCTTGTGCCAATACCATGCTGTTTTGATTACCATGGCTTTGTATTATAATTTGATGTCTAGTATTATAATCTCTCCAACTTTGTTCTTTTTTTATCAAGATTGTTAAGACTATTTGTGGTCTTTTTTGGTCCCATATACATTTTTAGAATATTTGTTCTAGATCTGTGAAATAATTAAAATAATCTTGAAGAATAAAGGAAAAATAAATACATTTTTTAGGTAAAAGAAACCAAGGTAATTTGGGACCAGCAGACACACACTGCAATAATGTTGAAAGAAGCTCTTTAGGTAACAGGAAATGACACTATATGGAAATCTGGATCTCCAAAAGGAAACAAAAATCACTAGAAATGATGAATCTATGAATAGGTATAAAAGGTGATATTGACTCAATTCCCTGAAAAACAACTGACCCTTCAAAATAAAGACTATGACATTGTATTGTGTGGTCTATACAATCTGTAGGTATAAAACATAACAAAAATAGTACAAAAGACATAGACAATGCAATTATATTGTTGCAAGTTACTTATATTTTACATGAAGTGCTGCAGTATTAATTCTAATGATACCATGATAAGATATACTTTACAGAGCAACTACTAAATGATGATATGAAAAGAAATCAGGGAAATGAGGAGTCCAACTCCTGGCCACAAGTCTTGGTGTGATTTTTCAGGCCTGACCACAGGTAATTGCAGGGACTTTACCTAACAAGGCATCATGTGGGAAAATGCCCTCCCTGCACTGTGCTTGGAAAACAGCATGAGAGGTGAGGTTGAGGAACCAAGACTCATGACTGGCTGGCAATGTTCTTTGCATATATGAACTCGTAGCCCCAGACACCTTTATTTCTAGGTCTCTTTACTGAGGCCTGTGACAGAAGTCTTCCTTAGGCACCCTGTTGTTGTCTACTTCTAGAAGAAGGGAAACCTTGAAGACATTTTTCCCCATTTTGACTCAGTTAATTCCTGACCATGCCCACCCCCACTTCTCCTCCCTCTTCAGGTTCATAAAACTGCTGGAATTCTTTTTTCAAGGCCCCCTCCACAGTGAGACCACCTCCATGTCTCTGCAGATCCAGCTCACCTCTACCAATGCACCTTTCAAATGGAAATGAAACAGGAAGTTGACACTTTCTGTATTTGGATTCTTGCTTATAACATCTCAATAAATGATTAGAGGTCTCAATGTATCTTCATTGTGTCTCATTATTGCTTCATTCAACTATTCCAACATCTGACAGCTTTGCTTTCCCTCTCTTGCCAGATCACCTGAGCTCCTGACATCCACTAGAAGAATTTAAATTAAAAGCTTCTGTTATGAGAATGAAAACTCAGTCCACAGATTGGTAGAAAAGATTTGCTAAGCAAATATCTGATGAAGGGACTAGTATCCAAAATATACAAAAGAATTCCTAAAATGCAACAATAAGACAACAAAAAACCCAATTAAAAATCTGTGAAAAATATGAACACACAACTCACCAAAAAAGATATACAAAAATATGATGAGTAAGTATATGAAAAAGTTCCACATCACATATTATGAGAAAAATGTAAATTAAAGCAATGAGATTCAATTACACACCAACAGCATGGCAGAAGTCCAATCACTAACAACACCAAATGTTAGAACAACTCACATTCATTGTTGGTGGGAATGCAAAATGGTACAGCCACTTTGGTTGGGAGACAGTTTGGCAGTTTCTTACAAAGTAAACATAATCTTACCATACTATCTACCAATCATACTCCTTGCTATTTACACAAATGAACTGAAAATTTATGTCCAAACAAACATCTGCACAAAGATGTTTACAGGAGTTTTATTCATAATTACTAGAACTCAGAGGGAAGCAACCAAGATGTTTTTCAGCAGGTAAATAAACCGTGGTACATCCACACAATGAAATACTAATCAGCACTAGAAAAATGGCGTATCAAGCCAGTGGGAAGAGGCAACTCACTGTATGAATCCAAATAAATGACATTCTAGAACAGGCAAAACTATGGAAACAGTAAAAATATCAGTGTTTGCCAAGGGTTCAGGGGAGAGGGAGGGAAGGAGAGTGAATAGGTATATCACTGGGATCTTTATGGCAGTGAAACTATTCTGTATGATAAGGTACAAATAGATACATGTCATTACAGATTTTTGAAAACTCTGAGCATGTACAACAAAAAAGAGTAAACCCCAATGTAAACTATAAACTTTGGCATCAAATAGGCCCATGAGTTGGAATAAACAGCACAATTTACAATAGCCAAGTGCTGGAAGGAAACCTAAGTGCCCATCAGCAAATGAGTGGACCAAAAACTATGGTACATTTACACAATGGAATTCTATGCAGCAGAGAGAAAGAAGGAGCTTATACCCTTTGCAGGAGTATGGATGGAACTGGAAAGCATTATGCTAAGTAAAATAAGTCAGACAATGGGGACAAATACCACATGATCTCAACTTTAAATGGAACATAATCAACAAAAGAAGAAAGCAAGAAAATACACCCAGAGACATTGAAATTAAGAACAATCTAACAATAGCCAGAGGGGAGGGGGAAGGGAGAATGAGGGGAAGGGTTTTCTGGAATTACTATAAAGGACACATGGACAGAACCAAGGGGGAGAGTGGAAGCAAGGGAGGGAGATGGGTTTGGAGGGGATGGGGGGAGTGGTGGAGAGAAAATACAGATAACTGTAATTGAACAGCAATAAAATAATTTAAATTAAAAAGTTGAAATCAGGAAAAAACCTAATTAATTTAAAATAGATGTTAATAATGGGGGAAATTGTACAGTAAGGAGGAAAGGAAGCATATGAAAACTTTGTATACGTTCAGCTCAATTTTTCTGTAAAACTTAAATTTCAAAAAAATAAAGTTTAATAATTTAAAAAGAATACTTGATTAAAGTCCCCTACAAAATAGGAAAAAAGAATCAAAAGAAAAAATTAGGTCATAAAAGCAAAAATCTAGTAAACAAAATGGCAAGCTTAAACTCAATAAACCGTGGTACCATCAATATGAATTTCTAGAACAGACAAAACTAAGTCATAGTGATAGAAATCAAAACAGTATTTGTCTATGGAGGTGAGAATTACTGGAGGGAGAAAGCACATGGAATTTTCTGAGTCAAGAAATGTTCTGTGTGTTGATTAAAGCAATATTTGGGGGTATATATTCATCGAAACTCATGTATAGATGGAATTGGTACACTTTGCTGCATATAAATTTTATTTGGATTTTAAAACAGTAATTAAAAAAATAAAAAGGGCTGCCTTGTATGACCAAGTTGTAAGCATGAGGGTGAAAGCGACATGCTGGTGATGGAGGACCAAAAAGATGGAGGACAGCCAAGTTTGGCTGGAGCAGCAATAGGGCACCCATCTCTGAACTCTGTCATGAGTTAGAAAAATAAGTCTTCTGTTAACCAGGCTTTACTAAGGTCAGGCACAGTCACTGCCAAATATTACGAGTCCATTTAAAAAACAAATAGAAACAGAATGAAATATCTAGAACAGATATTGAACAACATTTGTTCATTTACGTCTATGTAAGAATTGTATATAACACACCTATTCTATACAAATACATGGAGTTAAATGCCCCCAAAATGATTTTTTAAGGCTACGCAGTTTAGCTGAAAATCTCTAATAAACTTCACTTTCCCAACAAACATTTATTATACTTTATTTTATTTTTTGGTTTGTTTTATTTTTTTAACTTTTTTATTGTTGTTCAAGTACATTGTCTCCATTTTATGCCCACCACTCCCCCACAACCAGCCACCCAAACTTCCCACCCTTCATCCTGCCCCTGTTTCATTTTACCTGCGTCCTTTATAGATGTTCTTAAAAACACTTTCACATTTTCCCTCCAATTACCATATCCCAAATTCCCTATGGTTACTGTCAGTTTGTCTGAAATTTCAATGTCTCTGGTTATACTCTGCTTACTTGTTTGTTTTGTTGATTAGGTTCCACTTATAGGTGAGATGATATGGTATTTGTCTATTCTTGCCTGGCTTATTTCACTTGGCATAATGCTCTCCAGCTCCATCCATGCTGTTGCAAAGGGTAGGAGCTCCTTCTTTCTTTCTGCTGCATATTATTTCATCATGCAATGTAACAGTATTTTGATCCATTAATTTACTGATGGATACATAGGTTGATTCCAGCAATTTGCTATTGTAAATTCTGCTGCTATGGACATTGGGGTGCATAGGTTCTTTTGGATTGGGAGTCCAGGATTCTTAGCATATAATCCCAAGAATGGAATGGTTGGGTTAAAAGGCATTTCCACTTTTAGTTTTCTGAGAAAATTCCATACTGTTTTGCACAGTGGCTGTCCCAGTCTGCATTCCCACCAACAGTGCACTAGGTTTCCTTTTTCTCCACATCCTCTCCAATACTTGTTTGTTGATTTGTTTATGATGGTCATTTTCACTGGTGTGAGGTGGTATCTCATTGTGGTTTTAATTTGCATCTCTCTGATGCTGAACATCTTTTCATATGTCTCTAGACCCTCTGTATGTCCTCCTTGGAGGAGTGTCTTCTCAAGTCTTTTGCATATTTTTTAATTGGGTTGTTTGTCTTCCTGGAGTGGAGTTATGTGAGTTGTTTATATATTTTTTAGATCAAATTCTTGTTCAAGGTGTCATTGGAAAATATAGTTTCCCATACAGTTGGTTCCCTTTTCAGTTTTCTGGTATTTTCTTTAGCCATGCACAAGATTTTTATTTTGATAAGATCCCATTTGTTTATTCTTTCCTTTATGTCCTTTGCTCTTGAGGACATATCAATGAAAATGTTGCTGCATGGAATATCTGAGATTTTCCTGTCTATGTTCTCCTCTAGGACTTTTATGGTGTCATGATTTATATTTAAGTGTTTATCCACATTGAATTTATTTTTGTGTATGGTGTAAGTTGGTGATCAAGTTTCAATTTTTTGCATGTAACTGTCCAGATGACCCAACACTTTTATTAAAGAGGCTATTTTTACTCCATTTTATGCTTTTGCTCCTTTGTCAAATACTAATTGACCATAGAGACTTGGGTTTATTTCTGGAGTCTCTAACCTGTTCCATTAGCCTATGTTTCTCCAGTACCAGGCTGTTTTGATTACAATGGCCTTGCAATACACTTTGATATCAGTATTGTGATTCCTCCTGCTTTGTATTTCTTTCTCAAAATTCCTGCAGATACTTAGGGTCATTTATGGTTCCATATAAATTTTTGAAGTGTTTATTCTATATCTGTGAAATATGTCCTTGGTACTTTGATAGGGATTGCATTGAATCTATAAATTGCTTTGGGTAGTTGGACATGTTGATGATGTTAATTATTCCAATCCATGACCATGGTACATGTTTTCACTTGTTTGTGTCTTCCTTAATTATTTTCTTCAGTGTTCTGTAGTTTTCTGAACAGATCTCTTACATCTTTGGTCAGGTTTATTTCTAGGTACTTTATTTTTCTTGTTCTTATAACAAAAGGGAATTTTTCCTGATTTCTGTTTCTGATATTTCATTGTTAGTGTACAAAAATCCCTTTAATTCTGAATATTGACTATGTATCTTGCTGTTTTGCCAAATCCACTTACTAGGTTGAGTGGTGTTTTGGTGGAGTCTATAGGATTTTCCATGTACACTATCATGTCATCTCCAAACAATGACAATTTTGTTTCCTCCTTTCCCATTTGGATGCTTTTTATTTGTTTTTTCTTCTCTGTTTTCTATGGTTAGTACTTCCAATACTTTGTTGAATAGAAATGATGAAAGTGGACAACCTTGTCTTGCTCCTGATCTTAATGGGACAGCTTTTAGTTTTTGTCCACTAAGTATGATATTGATTCTAGGTCTCTCATATATGGCCTTTATTATGCTGAGGAATGCTCCCTCTATTCACACTTTGCTGACTGTTTTTATCATAAATGGGTACCATTTCTTATCAAATGCTTTTCTGCATCTATTCATATAATCATGTGATTTTTGTCTCTGCTTTTGTTCATGTGATGTATTACATTTAGTGATTTGTGAATGTTGAACCATCCTTGCATCCCTGGGGTGAATCCCACCTCGTCATGATGTATGATCTTTTTAATGTATTTCTGGATGTGGCTTGCCCACATTTTGTTGTGGATTTTAGCAACTATGTTCATCAGCGATATTGGCCTGAAGTTTTCTTTCTTTCTTGTGTCTTTATCTGTTTGGGGGATTAGGATGGTACTGGCCCATAAAAAAGTTTGGGAGTCTTTTTTACTTTTTTAGAATAGTGTGTGAAGGATAGGAATTAACTCTTCCCTAAATGTTTTAAAAATTTCTCCTGTGAAACTGTCCAAGCCAGGGCTTTTGTGTTTTGAGAATTTTTTATTACTGCTTCATTATCACCAAGTGTTATTGGTCTGTTCAGGCTTTCTCCTTCTTTTTCATTCAGTTTTGGGAGATGATATTTTTCTAGAAATTTTCCCATTTTACCTAGGTTTTCAAATTTCTTGGCATATCATTCTTCATAGCAATTTCTTACAATCCTTTTTATTTCTTTGGTGTCAGTTGTAATCTCCCCTCTTTCATTTCTGATTGTGTTTATTTAGGTACTCTCCCTTTTTTTCTAGAGAAGTCAGCTTAAAGGCTTGTCTATTTTGTTTATCTTTTTAAAGCTATGGCTCCTGTATTTATTGATTCTTAGAATTGTTCCTTTAGTCTCTATATCATTCAGTTCTGCTCTAATCTTGGTTATTTCCTTCCTTCTACATGCTCTGGACTGTCTTTGTTGTTCCTCCAGTTCTTATAGATGCAGCGTTAGGTTGTTTATTTGAAATGTTTCTTTCCTTTTTAGGTAGGCTCATATTGCTATGAACTTCCCTCTCATAACTGCCTTCAATATGTCCTGTCAGTTTTGGAGTGTTGTGAGTTCATTTTCATTTGTTTCCAGAAAATTTTTGATTTTTCCTTGATCTCATTTTTAACCCTTTCATTGTTTGATATTATTCTATTCAATCTCCATGAAGTTGAGTGTTTTTCACTCTTCCCTCAAAGTTGGTTGCTAGTTTCAGTCCTTTGTGGTCAGTGAAAATGCCTGATATGATCTCAGTTTTCTTGAATTTCTTGAGGTTTGTTTTGTGACCTCTTATGTGGTCTCTTTGAAAATATTCCATGTGCATTTGAAAAGAATGTGCATTTTGATTCTTTGGGATGAATGGTTATATGTACTTGTGACCAGTTAAGGTCATTTGATATAGGACATTGTTAAATGCTACAATGTCTTTGTTGATATTTTGTTTGGAAGATCCGTCCATTTTTGACAGTGGGGTGTTAAAATCCCCTACCATAATTGTGTTGCTGTCAATATCTTCCTTGAAGTCTTCCAAAATATTCTTTATATATTTGGGTGCTCCTATGTTGGATGCTCATATGTTTATAATGTTTATGTCTTCTTGTTATGGATTCTTCTTGTTATGGATTCTTCCCTTGAGTATTGTGATGTGTCCTTCTGAGTTTTTTTTTTTTAATGGCCCTTGTTTTGTAGTCTATTTTGTCTGATATGAGTATTTCTATCCCACCTTATTTTTTTTACTGTCCATTTGCTTAGAATATTTGTTTCCAGACCTTCACTTTCAGTCTGTGTAGGTCTTTTGTTCTGAGGTGGGTCTCTTGTAGGCAGCATATATTTGGGTCATAATTTCTTATCCATTCATCTACTCTATGTCTTTTGGTTAAAGCATTTAATCCACTTAATTTTAAGGTTATTATTGATAAGTGCTTACTCATCACCCTTTTTTTCCTACCTGTGTTCCTCTCTCTTTCACTCTTTTTATTTCTTTTCATAAAGCAGTCCCTTTTAACATCTCTTGCAGAGCTGGTTTGGATGAGGTATATTTTATGAGTCTTCTTTTGTCTGGGAAGTCCTTATTTGGCTTTCTATTTTAATTGAGAGCCTTGCTGGATAGAGTTTCTTGTTTCCTCTCAGGCTGCTGTTGCTCAGAAGGGCGTGGTCAGCCTGAGCAGGATGGCAGCTGCAGTATGGGAAATGGCTCAACACTGGGATCCTGGCTGCTACTCTCTCAGTTCTCTCCCCCAATCCTCTAACTCCAGGCTCTCCTCAAGCATTTCTAGTCCACTCTGCCCCATCTTTGCTAGGGATTTACTTCTGTGGATGTCTCCTAGTTATTATTCCAGCCTCTCTGCACTCAGCAGTCAGGCTTAAGCACCACAGAGCAGGGACAGAGTCTCTCTTGGGGGCAGGGCTGTTGTTTTCCCTCAGGCTACCACCACTCAGAGATAATTGGTCTGCCTGAGTAAGATGGCTTCTGCAGTTTTGGGAATGATTATACACCAGGTTCCCTGTGGCTACTCTCTCCACATTCTCCTCAAATCTTCCATCCCCAGTCTCTCCTCAAGTGTCTCCATCCCACTCTGCTCCTGCTTTTGCTGCAACCCTGGATAAGTGACAGCAAATGAAAGTTTGTGAACTTGCCCCTTAAACAACTCTTTTCCTCTCCAACCATCCACCTCTAGCAAAGAGCAACCTTTTTTTGTTTTTGTTTTTGCTGCCAGTTGTTATCTATATACATTTTGGGCTCTTGTATTCTAGTCTGCAGATCCCAGCTTAGGCTTTTGACCCCATTCTTCTTAGGAGTGTTTAACCTGTCACTTAATTATCTCTGGGGCACTGCCACCTTGAGTCTCCAGCCAGCCCTCTCAAGTCTCCACCACACTCCTTACCAGGCAGGTTGTGATGATGCTGGTTCTTCTGTCTGTCTGAAGTTGTAAGACTTATCTCTTGATATTTTTCAGTTGTTTGTTCTGGGTAGTTTCTCCTCAATTTAGTTGTAATTTCAGACTGGTCCTGGGAGGAGGTTAGTGTGGCTTCCACTCATATAAGGGTGCAGTAATAGGATATGCCCTCAGGTCATGTGTGTCAGGTTATGCTATCTCTCTGGAGGTGGCAGAGCTTTTGAGTAGATCTAGCCCCAGTGTGTGTGTATATGTGTGTTTGTCTTCAGGGAGTTCACAAATTTAAATATTTTCAATTGGACAGAAAATGTTAAAAATACCCATAACTTCTTAGTGTTCTACCTTTCCTATTTTGAGTAGCTTGAAAGGCCAGCTTGTTGCTACATGATACTTTTAAGTTGCAGGACCAGTTCCCATTTACATATAATGGAAGGCAATGAAACCTCATGTTTAAGAGTGAGATGGCAAGATTTCACATCCCTACTCTCATCACCTGTGAGCTGTGTTACCATGGGCAAGTTTTCCAACTTCTCTATGCCTCAGCTTCTTTATCTATAATGTGGGGATAGTAGTACTGTCTGTGTCTCAATAAATAAATACTACTTTCATATTTGGTAAGTAAAAGTTCAACGAATTTTCCCCCATTTTGCTTTAACATACATTGCATGAATTAATATATCCAGCTGGTCTTCAGTTTAAAAAATAGTTGAACTCTACTATGTAAAACACTGTGTGAGGCACAGTAAAGACACATCTCTGCCCTCAAGTCCCTTGCGATCTCTTAGGAAGATGTGGCATGTGGCCACTGAGACTTCATTTGAGCTCATTAGAAAATTCCTGAAAAAGAAGTCCCTATCAAAGACTCAGCTTCCTCCTGAGGAAATCTAACTCTAGTTCTGTAGGAAGGAATGGGATGTTTACTGAGCACCACTGTGTGCCTATCTGTTTTACAGGTATCTTGGGCATATCAGAAACCAAAAGACAAAGACTGCTGCTCTGATAGAGTTTACATGTATATAAATATAGACAATAAATAACAAATGATATTGGAAATGATAAAAGGAAACTATATACCATATTAGAAGGTGACCAGTACTTTGGAAAAACCAGGACAAGCAAGGGTCATTGAAGGGCTGAGGAGAAGATACAATTTCATAATACACTGTGAGAGGACAGAAAGATGGAAAATGTTGAAGAAAAGTCAGGAGACATGGGACATAGTACCATCTAAAAATTGTTTCCAGAATAAGAGTCAAGAGAATGGACAGAAGTCTATACTCACAATAATAATAGAAGAAAATTACACCAAACCGAATAAAACAGAGGTTCTCCAAGTAGAATCCCTAACCAGCAGCAACAGCTTCATTCAGAAACCTGTCAGAAATGCAAATTCTTGTGCTCCTTCCCAGACAAGCTGCTTCATAAATTATGAGCTGAGACCTAGTTGTCTGTATTTTAACAAGCCCTACAGGGGGTTTCAGGGGATCCCCAGCAAGTGTTAAAAAATCTATTGGAATGAAACACCCTCCTGAGATGGAAAGTGCTCACTTAGTGCAGACAGGATAGGGAAAAGTAACCACGCCTATTCCACTGAAGTATACCTCAGAACACAAAAGAACAAGAAAATTATAAAATCATTCATGGAGGAACAGAAAGGAAAAAGAAACCACTCATGAAAGAAAACCAGTTATTTGACATTAACTATCTCATCATTAACAATGGCTGCAAGAAAACAAGGGCACTGTATCCACAGAGCTCTGAGGAACAGTAGTTTATACCTCCAAAATCAATGATTAGGTAAACCATCATTTGGTTGGGAAAAAGGCATTTCAGCCATGCAAGGATGCAAAAAATCTATTTTACCATGGTCTTTCCAGAAAAATGCAAGAAACAAACAAACAATCAAAAAACACAATTATTCACTTTTAGTTCTATTCATATGAACACTGAATCTAAGGTAATCAGTAAAGATGAGAAGAGAATCATGTAAAATTCATGACATCTAAATAGTAGTTTGACTGTAAAACTGCCAATAATTGAAAAAAAATTAGGTGGAATTAAGGTGAGTGATGGTGATAGAAGTTCAGGTAGTTTAAGAAGACGAGATAAAGAAATAACAGATTGCTGCAGTTTTTATCTTTCTTTTCTAGGGAAAATGATATCAGTAATGATGAACATTAGACATTCTGAGGAAGGCATAGGTTTATGTAATTGAGATAAAAAATTAAGGTAATCCTTTAGAGAATACAAATAGTCCTTATAAAGTCTTAAAACATTAGAGGGAAAAAGTAGAACAAAAAACTTCAAGTTAAACCAATAATTGACAAGAAATTAAAAATAGGAACACCAAGAACACTTTATTTTTTTTAAATATTTTCTTTATTTATTTTTAGAGAGAGGAGAAAGGAAGGAGAAAGAGAGGAAGAGAAACATTAACGTGTGGTTGCCTCTCACATGGCCCCCACTAGAGACCTGGCCTGCAACCCAGGCATGTGCCCTGACTAGGAATCAAACTGGCGACCCTTTGTTTGTCAGCCTGTGCTCAATCCACTGAGCTACACCAGCCAGGGCAAGAACACTTTAGAATAGACAAAAAGCCAGCACACCCTGACTAGTAACCTTAGTAAATGTAAATAGGTTAACTTCTACTGTTAAAAAACAGAGGTTTTGATTTAATAAAAAGTAAAAATAGTAAAATTCAACATTATTGTTTATAAGAGAGGAACATAAAGATAAAATGACACTGAAAATAAAGAAATAAAAACATCAATATGAAAAGGGAACTGACTGTATGGGAGAACATATTTGCCAAAGATACATCAGACAAGGGTTTAATCTCCAAAATATACATCATATATAAAGAATTCATATGTCTCAACACCAAGAAGATGACCCAATTATAAAATGACAAAGGACCTGAATAGACACTTCTCCAAGGAGGACATACAGATGGCCCATAGGCATATGAAAAAATGCTCATCACTAGCCATCACAGAGATGCAAATTAAAACCACAGTGAGATACCACCTCAAACCTGTCAGAATGGCTATCATTAATAAATTAACAAGCAACAAGTACTGATGAGGTTGTGAAAAGAAAGGAACCCTAATTCATTCATGGTGGAAATGCAGACTGGTGAAGCCATTGTGAAAAACAGTATGGAATTTCCTAAAAAAACTAAAAATGGAGCTGCCTTTTGACCCAGTGATTCCATTGCTGGGAATATACTCTAAGAATTCTGAAGCACCAATTCAAAAGAACTCATTCACCCCTATGTTCAAAAGAGTGCTATTTACAATAGCCAAGTGTCAGAAACTGCCTAAATGTCCATTGGTAGATGAATGGATTAAAAAAAACTGTGGTACATTTATACAATAGAAAACTACAAAGCAGAAGAAGGGATTCCTACATTTTTGCTTCAAATGGATGGAACTGGAGCTATTATGCCAAGTGAAATAAGCCAATTGATAAAAGACAAATACCATATGTTCTCACTTATAAGAGGAATCTAATGAACAAAATAAACTAACAAGCAAAACAGAACCAGAGGCATGGAAACATGGAACAGACTGACAGCTGCTCCAGGGGCAGTGGGTGGGGGGAATGATGGAAAGGAGGGGAAGGGACTAGTCAAAGAACATGTATGAATGACCCATGGATATGGACAACCGTGTGGGGATTGACTGTGGGAGCAGAGGGGTAGACTGGGTGGAGTAGCGCAAAGGGAGAAAAATTGGAACGACTGAAATAGAACAAAGAAAAAGAAGTAAAAAAAAAAAAAGAAAGTCAATTGCCAAAAATCCTGAAAAAAATTAGTACTCATCACATGCAACAGATTAATCAGGCATATCAGTTTTAATAGTTAGACAAACTATAATTTTAGATGAAAATGTCCAAAATATTATAATTCTTATTGGTAAAGGAAGCAACCTGTCAAATAAATATCAATTGCCTAACCGTGAAGCTTTAAGTGGAAGACAAAACTGATAGAAACACAAGAAGTAATGAAGCCACATCGTGTGGGGGATGATAACATGGACAAAGACAATGAACAGGTCTGATGTGAGTGATATGCAAAACTTGCACCCAACATACACATTGTGACCTTGAGGATGGGGCTAGGATATACAGACACTATGTGCTTGAAAGGGGAGGTGATGGTTTCAAAAATGAAGTGAAGAGTTTAGTTTGGGATATAACTTCTGAGAGAAAGGAAGACCTTGGAAAAAAAGGTAAAAGGCACAATTATTTTCTTCTATTTCACCAGTTTCATTATTTTCATGTGTTATTTGAACATATAAGGAGCTCAAGAGAGCAGAAATCATGAAACCAGCTTACGGCTTTATCATATAAATTATGTGGATAAGCAAAAAAATGTGAAGTGGAAAAGATAAACAGTGCTTGCAGGAAAAAGGTGACAAGAACACAATGTAAAGGGTATTTGGTCCTCAGCCAAGATTAGCACAAATACAGTTTTGCTGTTCTGCAAGTGTTAAACAGTAAGTTACAAAGGGAATGAGGGCAAATAGCTCTTAATTATCTCAAACTAAAAGAGAACATGTATGACTAGTGACCCGATGACTTTTACCACATCTAGGTTATCCCCTGCCCCACCCCTCTCTCTCTCCCTCCCTCCTTCCCACCTTTTCGGTTTTTCATCCACTCATTCTTTTTTTCATGGAGAACATATATTTTTTAATTATAGTTAACATTCTATATCATTCTGTATTAGTTTCAGGTGTACATCACAGTAGTTAGAATCCCAGGGTGTCAAACTCATTTTCACTGGGGGTCCACATCAACCTCACGGTTGCCTTCAAAGGGCCAAATGTAACTTTAGGACTGTATAAATGTCCTACATTTATAGAGCTCCATATAATTTTAGGATTCCTTAACAGTTAAGTGAGAGCTCAGCACTGCTACATGGTAGAAACAAGGTGCTGGGCTGGGTAAAACAAGGTGGAGGGCTGAATTTGGTCCATGGGCCTTGTGTTTGCCACCTGTAGGCTAGACAATCACTTCCTTCCTTCCTCCCTCCCTCCCTCCCTC
>PVKM010025190.1:0-20095 GCA_004027735.1 Carollia perspicillata
TACAAGGATGAGCTGCTGAATCAAACCATCCCTGAAGCTGTTCCTTACATAGGCTTTCCATTGCGATCAAACTGTCCTTTATCTCAGTGTTCTACCCATTTTCAATGATTTCTATCTGAGAGCAATTAATTACAAGTGTGAAAATAGGACATGGAATCCAGACTACCAGACTTGTATTTCATTTACTCATCTATATCTCCTGGCTAGTAAAGCTGCTGTTTTGACCAATACGGCCAGTCAGTTAAGTTAGATAAATTGTAAAAAGTACACACAGATGTTAGAGTTGTTTGGTGGAACTAACCAAACCACAGTAAACGTTCAACCTGGTTTGAACTGGGCACTCCTGATAAGATGGCTATTTGTAGAAGAGGAAGGAATCAATGGGGAAAGAGGAATGATACCATGTGCATCTTGAGGAAGAGACTGCAATGGAGTAACCAACCCTTATCAGCAGCATGTTGCCTTGGAGCACAAAAAATTTAAGAATGACTGTAAAATCACTGCAAGATGATCAGGAGCCAAATCATTTGAAGACAGGATTGGAACATATCTACTACAGAGTGGCTTTTCCTCAATGCATGACGTTTAGTTGAACTCCTTACATGACTTGAGATCAAAGAAAATACATTTTCAAGGTCTTTGAGAGGTCTGAGTACATATCCTCATGCTTGTTGGGAAAATTCAGCATAGCAGAAGCAAATCCCAGCTCCAAACCTGCACGGAAAGAAGGATTAAACTATATCTCGTGAGTGCTGCTGTTTCTCTGTTTCCTATACTAGCAGGATAACTAAAAAGAATTAAATTAACTCTCACTAATTGTTTATTTCAATAAATTTCTAGGACATTTTGTATGTGATTATTTTATTTAATTTTAAAAAGGTTTTATTTATTTATTTTTAGAGAGTGGGGAAGGGAGAGAGGGAGAGAAACATCGATATGAGAGAGAAACACCGATGGGTGGCCTCTCATATGCACCCCAATGGGAGATGGACCCCATAACCCAGCCATGACCAGGAATCTGAACCGGCAACCTTTTCCTTTGCAGGCTGTCACCCAACCACTGGAGCCACACCAGTCAGGGCATATCTGATTATTTTAAAATATTGGAGTTTTGTAATCACTCCATTCATAATGAAAGCCCGAATCTACTGCTTCAGTTCAAAGAAAGTTGCAAAAAGATTGTTTTTATGCACTCAAGCCCGCTGCCAATACACTAGACCTGTTACCCTAGCAAGCAGCGCAGGTGCAGTGTGGACTAAGGACAGCGCAGGCTCTGAAGAGCTGGCCTGTTACAGCAGAAAAGAAATAATGGGGTCACATTAAAAAACTGGAATCGTTTTCAAGCAGAGTCTCTCAGCCTCAACAATATTAACATCTTGGGTCAGATCATTCTCGCCCTGGGCAGCAGTCCTGTGCACTGTGGGATGTTTAACGGCTCCTGACCTTCAATCAGTAGGCGCCAGGAATCTCCAGTTGGGACAATCAAAAATGTCTCCGGGCATTGCCAAATGGCCCCTGTCTGGATTGAGAACCACTGGTTTCAAGTAGAATAATTTTCACATGAAATGATGATAAATTGCTGCTCAATGAACATTAACTAATTTTTTACAGTGCTTTGCAAAGTAGGTACTATTAGTTCATCCTAAAGGGAAATAGAATTAGTGTAAGAAGGAGCAAACAATGGCCCAAGGCCCAACAGCTGGATTCAAATGCTAAATGTACCTGCCCTGTGCTAGGCTCTGGACGTGCAGCAGTGACCAAGACATAATTTTGGTCTTCGAGAAGCTTCTAATGCTTTGGTATCTGGCAGAGGGGGTGGTATGAAGACAAGCAGTGCTTTCGGAAGGCATCAGCAACTCTTCATGCGGTCTTAGAGCTAAGAGGATAACTGCTCAGAGGAAACTTTCCAGAAAAAAGGCCTGAGGGGTGAATTGAAATTGGTGAGACTAAGAAAGGTCAGGGTGGGGTTGGAGGTGAGAGCAGAGACAAAGAGCGTTCAGAGGAGAAGCAGCAGGATTTACAAATACCGGGAGTTAAAAGAGAACACAGGTCAATTCAGCACGTCTGCAAAAGAGGAGGAGGAAGAACTGATTGCACATTTGAATGTCTTGAAGCAAAATGATGAGCTGGAAATAAGATGTTATTTTCCACGGTGCTCATCCCGCGTTGGAAAAAGCTACAGCTTGTCTCCGAAAAGTTGGCGATGCTGTACTTTACCTGTGCTTCCAAGAAAATCCTGGTCTACATATGCGGACCAGCCTTGGTATTTGTTTAATGGTAGATTAATTCTGTGTTCTTGATGAAGCATTAGAAATAGAATAATACTTTTAAAAACCACTAGGGTTTGATTGTCTCAATTTTTTGAAAAAAGAAAATAATAGATACTCACTAAGTATTGACATCATTTATTTAATTTTATTCATGTTATTACTTACCTCGATATAGCTTAGCTCTGGCTCGGAATATTCTCCCTCCCCCACACACATACCCAGACACACAAATCTAGTGAAAAAGCATACAGGCTCATCAAACCACAAAGCCTCCGAGTAGCTTATATTACTGAACGAGAGGCACGTGGGGGCTCGGAGACTGACTCAGAACCTGACGGAATCGTTTCTCCAGGAACTTGTCTCCCAGGATTGGGTTAGATGAACAGAACTAAGGAAGCAAATCTTTTTTTGAAAAAAGAACAAAAAGCACAAAAGCAGACAGTTATTTACGGTGAGTGTGTTCCATGAGCGTACCTTGTATGTTATATTTAAAGTAATTTCCTTCAGATGAGAACAAAGAAAACATTTAACTGGATCTCAATATGTCAAGGAGCCAAAGCTTCTCTCTGGTGTTCCCTTCACGGCCTTCGACTTGTATTTTCCAGCTTTGAACTTTGTAATTATATTTCATAGATTTCGGAGACGAGGGAGATGTAGTGTGGTTCAAAAAAATGCACTGGCATGACAGTCAAGAGATCTGGGTCTCTTGATACTTTACAAATAGCAAGACTGACAATGCGTTGTCATAGACAAGTCACATGAATGATTAGCATACGTCCCGGCAACCTCACCAGACTGTCGGGGGGATAAAAACGATCAATTCTTATAAAAGTGCTTTAAAAAGTGAGATGAGCAATGAAAATATCTTTAGGTATGATGCCTGCATGTCACAGATCCCAAATTCTAAGCATCTACCTTTTAAATCATTTTAAAGGTTCCTTTTTGCCTCTCGAAAGAGAGGGAGGGCCCACAGGAACAGGCCTTTCGATGGGGTCTGAAAGGGAGCTCAGTGTTTTGTGAACTTCTGTGGACGCTTCTCCACCTGCTTCCCTGCCGGGCCCTGCGCCACTGTTTGCCTAATGCTCCCCCCTTCGAGCCAGCCTCCTGTCTCTCGACAAGATCAAAATCATTGTCAACAACTGTAGTTTCTCTCATTTTTTTTTCTTAGAGCATCCCAAACCTTTCTTTGGCTTCACTTTTCAACTACTAACCTATTATTTTTTCTTTCTCCTCTTCAGCCAAATATCTTTTAAAATTTACTTATACACATGGTCTCTGTTTCCTCTTCCATTTATTCGTCGATCCGTTCCAATCTGAAAAGGCCATCATCCCTAGGTTTACTAATACCCTTGTCACTACATACTGAGGGCAGTTGTCACCCAACTCACCTGACCTCTCACCTTCAGTCCACACTGCTGCCTGCTCTTTTCGTTGGAAATCTCTTTCTCCTGACACCTGATAGGCTTTCTTCCTCCCTCTCTAGTTCTTCCCATCAGTGAAGCCTGCAGCTCAGCCTCCCTTTGAATAGGCATTGCACCCTGTAACTCCCTGCTAGAGAACAAAATATGGCGAGGGTAATAGGAATGTCCGTCTGAGAATGGTGACATAGACACCAGGGCTTCTGTCTCCCACACCCAGTCTTACTCTCTTGCTGACTCCGAGGGAAGCCAGCTGCCTTGTGGTGAGCTGTCCTAAGAAGAGAAAAATGCACTCTCCCTATGAAGCCATCAGATGAGACCACACCCTGGGCCCCAAATGGATCGCAACCTTGTCAGAGATGCAAAGGCCACGACACTCAGCAGAGCCGCGCCTGGATTCCTGCCCCACAGCCACCAGGAGAAAAAGAAATGTTTGCTGATTTAAAATAAAGTCTTTATTTTTGGAGTAAGATACTAGGCAGCTTTTTTTAATGGACAGTTTTGCACGTTGGAGTATCCGGAGCATCTTCGTGGGTTTAATACTTTTCTTTCCCCCAAGTTTTTGAAAAAGATATAAAACAGAACTAGGAGATGAAAAATCAATACCTCTCTTTAATAAATAATCTTTCTAAGTGGCTCTCAGAGGTAGGCAGACTTAGACCACATCTCAGGCCCTGAGACTTGCTGGGATGGGCTTTCCCGTGGGGCTGGAAAGGACATGCGTGTGGGAGAACGTTTCTGTCTCTGGGGAGGAGCAGAGAGCAGAGGCTCCATGCCGGCAGCTGAGGTTCCCAAAGGAGGAGGAGGACGGAGCATGTCGTGTCGAGTTTTCACCCCAGATTTACCCATCGTGCCAGGAGCAGCACGAGTACCCGGAGGCGACACGCATGAAGGCAGGGCCCTGCGCCTGGAGTGAACGTAACCAGTACTTGTTAAGTAGGATTTCCTGTCTGATTTGAGTCATTACAAACCACTTGTGAATGCCACTGTCGTGGGGGCACCATATCCATCATGTGATTGGACTATAATTTATTAAACAAATCGCTTCTTATCAGAAATGTAGGTTATTTCACATTTTTAGCATTATAAATATTGCTGCCATGCATGTCTGTCTCTTTATTTCCTTAGTGTAACTCCCCCAAAAGAGGGTTGCCAACTCAAAGGTCATGCACATTTAAAGGTTTCCTCTGCGTATCGCTAAATTGTTTTTCAAAACCTTTGACTAATCTCCACTCCCGTTAGTAACGTATATACAAATGTGCTTCTGACCCTGGAAGTCTGGGATGTTAGCTTTTATTTGATCATCCTGGCTAATTTGATAAGTGAATCACATCTTTATTTTAATTTGCAATTGCTCGATTCTATGTAAGGTTGAAAACTTCGTATTGCTCAGTGACGATTCACACTTTCTTTTCTCTAAGTGACCTCTGTGTGCTCGTGCGCAGGGACCGGCTGGCGTCACCCTTCTCCGTCCACAGCGCAGGCACGCACCGCCCTCCTGTCTGGATCCGTGTCATCCCACCGAGAGAAGGGCCTGGGACAGGTGCCCCAGCGTGTTTGGGGTTGTTTTTAAGATTTCTACAATTTCCTTTATCTGAACTTAATTTTTCTGCAGTGTTTCATACTAGGTGACTCACAGTAATGCCTACAGTAGCATCATCGAACACTTTTGGTGTGTCAGGCATTGTTCTAAGGGCTTTGCATAGGTCATCGCACTGAAACCTCACTCCAACGCTCGGAGGTGGCCTCTATATTTATAACAATGTACAGAATGGGGGGTGAGGAGAAAACATATTGAGCATCTGTGTCGCCCAGGGTAAAGCAGCTACCAAGCAGCAGGGACCCATCCAAACCCCAGGGCTCCCATGCCAGGGCCTGTGAGCTTATTCAGAACCCTCTCTGAACAAAATGTGGTTAATCTCGGAGAGTAATAGACTTGATTTTTCCTAAGAAGTCATCCTCAGTGAATAATGGGTTTACTCATTAAAACTGGTAAGCGACCTCCCTCATTCTGATAACGTTTTAATAATAAAATTATTGTTTTCAAAATTAAAGTGCTTTATTTTTTCTGATTATAAACAGTGTACATATTTTGATGTTTAAAAAGTTCAGGGAGTACAAAAAAAAAAAGAAAAGAAAAGAAAGGGCAAATTACATAATCCAGGCTCTGGAAGTAGGAAGGGCACAGTGGAAATAAATGAGAGTAATTTGAAATTCTACTTTCCCATTGTGATAAATCGGACGGGGTCAGGCAGGGAATTAAAAGCATAAAACTCTACTTGTACTAAGAGACTTTCACAGGATACATTATACTAAATGTTTATATAACCCAACAAAATATATATATATATATATATGTGTGTGTGTGTGGAAATTAAGTCATCCACATATAACCATTTTTATTCAATTATAGACAAGAAACAAAGCATTTAAAAATAGTCCAGATAAAGATATTCATGTTGCTTCCTCTAATACTATTTCCTCTTCATTTTAGAACACTGATTTATTCCGTTTACATTAATGAAGTGCTTCCTACAGATTCAAGTTCATCAGACTTGTGCAGTCACTCTGGGTGGGTACCGCTTAGGCGGGCACGGCCTCTCCCAGCAACGCTAATCACAAACGGATGACTTCCATTTCACAGGTGGCTCTTAAAATTAGGGCAAATATCTGAGATCAATTAACATTGATTTTTAGTTAATGGTGCCACTGAAAAAAATAATATAATTCAAAACTAAAAGGAAAATCACACTGTTTTAAAATTTAATATTTATTTATTTTTTAAAAAATTAAACAGTAATTTTTAAAGCCTAAAGTACTCTTTACATGAAAATCCTTTTAAACTAAACATTGATTACTCTCTAAAGTCATTAATTATCTCATGCCTTAATTGTCAGTGTTACAAAGTGAAAAACGATCCCAAATATATATTTTCTGGTGTTAAATTAATACCTATTTTACCTATTTCAAAATACTGTGAAAAACTATACTTTATAATATAGAGACAAAATAATTCAAGTAAAGGTAAATACTACTTCTTTATCTCCACATGTAATGAAGTTTCTGGTTGTTTAGTAGACACACAACTGGTACTTGTTGTGTATATTTTCTATTTCAGCATACATATATTAGATTGGGAAAAGTTTGTTTTGTTTATGCTTCTGTGTGACTAAATTTCTCCCACTGTTTAAGACATATAGCATTAAGAAAAACAAAAGAAGATTAATTATTTTGACAACAATCAAAGGATTCCACTGAATTTGACCTCTTTTGACTCCTTTGATTAAAAGTCAGACATTTGCTTGAATCTAAATTGTAGTCATTTTTTTTTCTTTCTCTGTTTTTAGTTTCTCTGTCCCCACCTAAAAAAAGCCTTAAGCACTGTGCCGTGGTAGAGTTGCATGACGTACAGAAAAGGGCAGAGCTACATTGTATTCTAACTTTCCTTCCTACTAACAGGTAACTCCAAGCACATCACCTATTTGTAAAAATCAGAGGACCTAATATTTCCACCTCATAACACCCCCCAGAGAAAATCAGACTACCTAACAAAACAATATTTAGAACTGCCACAGCCCTGTGGATTCTTAGGTACTGCGTAATTTGTTTTCAACATTATTTTTATTTCTAATTATTCAAGATATTCAAAGATTATTTTCAAAAATAGACTTCCGCAAAATAGAGAAAATTTCTAAAAATGTTCATCGGCAAAACCTAAAAATATAAACATTTTTTTACAAGTTGAAGGAGAGTTGAAATGTTCCAAAATAGATGACATGCTAATGAGGTACTACATGACAGTGAGAAGGTCCCACGTTTCTATTTCTGATTTTGTTCCAGCCCAGCCAGCGAACACGAGAAAATCAACAGCTAATGCGATCTCATGCACTCCAGCTCTGTTGCTAAGCCTGAAGATCCTTTGGTGTCTCTCTTGTTAATCAGAGTAACGAGGCGTGCCCCCATCCATATTAGGCTAGCCTGCAACATGGTGAGAGGAGGGGCTCATCCTGACCGCAGTGCACCCTGGCTTCTGACGTCAGCCAGCCTGCCCGCCAGGGAAGACGTCACGCCCAGGTGCTGCTGTGAGCGATCAGAGATGGTCCGCACACACACCAGTGCTTCTCCGTCTGCTCCCTCCGTTGTATCCATACCGTGTGTTGCTTAGTGGCGATGTTGAAATCGTGTTGTGTAAGCCCTAAGAATTGTTAACTTTTAAAAACTGCCTGTGCACATTGACACAAATCATCATGCTTTGAATATTTTGCTGGACAAAAAAAAAAAAAAAAGGCCCCAGCCAATATGTATGTTTTACCAATTTACAAACTAAATTAGTTATTTTTTCTTTAAAAAATAGTAAAACCATAAAATAACTCAAATAGAAGCAAAATAACGTACATTTTAAATGTACTAAGAGTCAGTTATCAAAACTGTTGAAAATGGAACCAAAATAACCTATGCTTCATTGGGTCACAGTCCCTAGACAACCCAATGATAATGTATTTGGAAGAGCTTTGGGAGTGAAGGCAGCCTGCAGTCTTGCGTGAGAAGCTCCGAATTTTCCCATTTCTCCCTTTCCTCTAGTCGCACTGAAGTGTGAAGCACACTGGCGCACACAGGGAAGGGGCCACTCCCTCCAAATGGAATTCTGCCTCCTGCCCTTTCTAACCTCTCCGTGCTCGGAGACAGAAAACCCATCCAAGTCCAAGGGGATTGATTTCTCCTCCATGAAATCTTCGATGATTTTCTCAGTTGGAATTCTCTGTCCCATATGGGAACTTACCAAAACATATTATCCGTATGTCTTGTACATACATCTTGTGACATACTTAATATTATTTTAATACACTATTAACCATGCCTGGTGCATTAACATGCACGAATCCCGAGTAGGTGGGGTTCAGCTGAAAAGATCAGTTGCCCTACCAGCAGGCTGAAAACAAAAGGGCTTCCCCCGCCACCCCACAGTTCTGGGAGTGAGCAGTTGCTGGGACCTCTCACCTTTTAGTCGCTCCAGAGGGGGGCGATGTTAAGCACCATGTTCTCACGCAGCAGCGTGAAAAGGCAACAGAGCAGACTCTGTAAAGACAGAGTCTCCGTGTTCCTTACTTCTTCTTAGGGAGGCCCTGGAAGTCTTCTCCTTATATCTCATTGCCCATTGGAGATCACGCGCACCTCTAGAAAATACTTCGAAAAGAGGTGTTGGGTTCGCTTGATGCCGGAAGGCTCATGGGGAGGCTAAGGGAAGCCTCAACCTAGTGACAGTGCCCAGGTTCTCGTCACTGTGCAAGGAAAGCATTCGAGTGTGAGACAGAGAGATTCGACAAAGCTCAGCAGACTCATTAAAGTGAAGGTGCACACGCCAGAATGGGGGGAGTGCAGGTGAACTCAGAGAGTGAGCCCCGCAGAGCCCCCCAGATCTGGGTGGAGGTTTTTATCAGCTATGGGCAAGGGGAGGGTATGCGGGTGGCCTGGGGAGGGTGGTCGTTGGCATAGCTCACTCAGTCCCTCCTGTCCGGATGGTGGCCTGGTGATCGATCTGGAGGGTGGAGCGGCTTCAAAACTGCCATGTAGGTGAACGAGGCTGCCCACTCTGGCTGAGACCGGACTTTATTTTTCTCAATTGTTTCTTACCCCAGGAAAGCCGAGCAGGGCGGCAACCAGGCAGGTGTCTAGCCACAAGTCACACCCTCAGTGTTCCAACCCAGAAAGGGGTGAGAGGGGTAGAGCCCCCGACCTCTGCTCCTTGTGCTAAATTCCCTGCCTCACCCTTCCCCTGAGATCGAAGCATCTGGGCCAAGTCAGAGGTCTGGGAAAGAAGAGCTTAGCAGGTAGGCAGTGTACCACGCCTACCCAACATGGGCATATTAATAGAATGAACCTATGAAGTCCTTTTGACAAAGGGAAACACCTGAGATTCAGGTATGAGGAGTAACTTGCCCTAGACCCTGCAATGAGATAGGAGTGGGGCAAGACTGAAAATCAAGCTTCTGTCACTCCCGTCATTTCTCTCTTTATAATAAGTTCGTGTATCATTTCCCCTTTGACTGTTAAAATTACTGAAGTGGGTATGTTTGCTTCACCTCCACAGGTATACATATTTATTGTATAAATTTAAAAAATAACTCCCTCGACTCTATTCAGTAAGATATTAATTTCCATAAAGATATTAAAAGGCTTAAGTAGAATTTACAACAAGAAAGAATGAAGCGGCGGGAAATGGCAGAGTGCTATGTGAGGCAGACACGGAGCAGTGAGACTTACTGTAATTTAAAATACAAGCCTCGCTACCTGGCAAGAAGATTATTACCATTAATAATGAATGACCACACTACATAGGCCAGCACTGACGGCAAGCCCCACAAATAGCCCTTTTCTGTTAGCCGAATGACGTAGAAAACAAAATATTACTTATTCTGATTTGCCTATCGACGTCCCCATTTCACTGGTGATGTTGTCGGACAGGTTCCATGATCACTCCTGGTAACTAAAAGATACCAACAGCCACCTAAAGCTGTGGGTGACTCAGACGCTTGACAGCAGAATGTATCTGAAGTGGACTTGGTTTGCTTATGCTAATGTTAAAATGAGTTTGTTTTCTTTGATCACATTCCAGCTGGTCTAAATACAGGAGAGAGTCCCGGAAGGAAGCCAGTATTAAACCAACTCCCCTTTGCATAGTTTTAAATGCTCACATGGATTGTTTGATTTTGCAATTGTTCTCACCGCTCAGTAAGGGCAATTAATTCTGTGCATTAAAACACTATGTTCAAAATTGGCGCTGCTATTCATAATTGCCAGCATTTACCCAACAATTATTTGTGTAATTATTTATATTTTTTGAATAAGATGTCTCTCTGTCGAATGAGCATTTAGGATATAATTTTCCATCATTAGAATTAATTAAACATCAAAAAAAATCCCAGTGTGCACCCTCAAAGAATCAGCATATTTTTTACTTCCATAAAGTCTCATGTTCAAAGCTAGGGTTTATGTTGAATTTCACTTAGAAATCTATCTATAATCACTGTTTTTCTATCTTCAAATTGAGCAGAAGGCTTCAGACTGCCTTATACTTTCCACCCACACATTACAGCTGCCTTAGCTCTCCTATGTCTTTTTTATTCTCTTCTTACCTTTAATTAAAACGCATTAGAGAAAGAAAAAAAGGAACAAATGGTTGTAGAAAGTAGCATTTAAACGGGAACGATCGCTCTAAATGTTCTGTTTAGGACATATATGGCATCGTGTGCAGCTTTGCCAGGCGTCAGATGGTATACACGAGCTGACATAAGTATTATTTATCGTGGTGTTGGGTACAGGGGAGAGACTGCTCCTGGGAGCTGACTTCCAGCCAAAACTCCCCAGACCACAGGCTAGAAGTGTCTGCTGCATTTTTCACTTTTTGAAATCAATGGTGTTTTCCTAAAACGTAAAAATGTGTATAATGTCGGTTTGGTTTTCTCTTGCTGCTCTAACCAACTGCCGCAAACTCAGAGGCTTAAACACTATGAATTTATATCCTGGAGTTGCAGAGATCAGGAGTCTGACGTGGGTCTCTGGGCTCAGTCAAGGTGTCAGAAGGATTCCGTTCCTTCCTGGATGCTCCCGGGGGGAATCTGTTCTTTTTTTTTTTTGCCTTCTCCCGCTTCCAGACACTGCCCTTATTCCTTGGCCCAGAGCTCCCTTCCGTCGTCAGCGCCAGCAAGCGCCAGTTGGGCCCTGCTCCCATCCTGCGGCTCCGACACCGACTCTTCTGCCTTCATCAGCTGCACCTGAGGACCTCGGCAGGTCGCACTGGGTCCACCTGAATCATCCCCAACAATCTCTCTACCTTAAAATCGGTAGATCCATGAAATTTTTAATTTCATCTGCAACATGAATTCCCATTTGCCATGTAATTTCCCGTATTCAGAGGCTGCAGGGACCAGGACAGGGATGTCTTTTCTAGGCCATTGCCTTGCCAACTACAAACATAAAGCTACATGCCTCTCCAGTACAAGTGCAGATGTAAATATTTGGTAGTCAAGCATTTTCGCTCATAGATGTAGACACTTTAAGATCTATTAATGATGCATATTTGTGTTTATAATGGATCTATAGGGATAGAGAGCTTTAATAAAACACGTCGCATTATATACACAGGAGCAAACACGAGCCCTCCCGCTTCACTGCCCTGGCTTCTGCCTTTCCTCAATCCACTGTTTCTAACAAGGGGCTGACCAGCCATCCTCCAAAACTAAGGGCATTTATCATACTATGACATTGTGCATAAACAAATCCGCTTATGGACACATACCAACCCACCCCATCAGGTTTCTGAATTAAGCTGAGGGAGGAGATCTTTCTCATCCTGACCTCCGGGGGTTTAGCTCCTGGTTGCCGTTGCCCAGGCCACTCCCTGGTGTTTCCTGGGCTCACGCCATTCCCATCACCATGGTCCCTGATTCTGATCATTCTGTTTCGGAATCTTGTAACCAAAGCTCACATTTTGATTGTAGAAAGACAATAGAATCCTTACTGCATGTCGAGCACACTGGTTTTAGAACATAAGACCTTGAATACTCTTAATCTCCAGCATGGCTGTTGAGAATCAAGTCATATTTATTAGACGATGGGTATTGTTCTACTAGCAATGGAAAAGGCGTCCGTTCCAGTGGCAGAATTCACTCTATCTCAATTAACCTGCTTCCCCTAAAACAGCGGAAGAAAGTTGAACTTTTTAAGCAGTTAAAATCACTAAAAAGTCTATTGTGAGAATTTTAGTCATTGCAATACATATTTACTAAAGACTTCCAAGGTCCGGCAAAAGTAAGGCCTCCTTGCGTGTGGCTGGTAGGGTAATAATATGGGTGTAATAATTTATAGTTTTAATGGGAACATTTCCCCTAAAATGTTACATGGTGGGCTTGAATATGATATTGTTACGTTACAGAATTACACACTTACGATTTTGTAATAAAAGATTTTGTAGTAAAAAGGGGCATTATTTGTGCCAGACGCTGAATTACGTGCCAGGCTTAGCTCTAGGCACCTAGGATATGTGCGGGTACGGAAGAGAGCAGTGATCCCCATGCAGCACGGTTCAGGGCAAAGCTGAGCGCCCAGGCAACCTCAGATGAAGGGCTTGTCCCAGGAATGTGGTGTGTGGGAAGGAGGCAATGGCCGCTGGCCTTTCTCAGGCTCCTGCTCTTTCTTGTCCCTGCTTCTCCTTCAACGTCTATTACATTTTCTAATTTACCTTCTTGTGTTTTTTTTTAAAGCATCAATCGTCCTTCACTAGAATGTAAGCTCCTACATAGCAGGGAATTTTATCATTGTCAGTCGCCTCTGCATCCTCATGGCTGAGAACAGTGCCTGGCACACAGGGGATTCTCAAGAATTACTGTTCGATGAGTGAGTAAATAACTCTGCCTCTTCATCCACTGTGGACCACCAGTGGATGGCCATCAGTGGATGGCCACTGATGGACCACCCTCCTCCTTGGCCCCTGCACCTCGCTTTAGCTGGTTTCTGTGGGCTAAGTCTTCACTCACAGGTGTTTGGTAAATGAAAGTATCAGTATTTTATACCTGTAGCTCTCAGAGCCTTGATTTCTTCAGCCACATCCATAAAACAAAGGTAATGACGGTTTTATTAGCAATCTATTGCTCTGTCGTAAATGATCCCAATATTTAGTGCCTTATAATGTTTCTGGAGGAGGACACTGGGATTGGCTTAGCTGGGTTGCTGGAACATGGGTCTTCTAGTCAAGGTCTCTCATGAGGTTGCAGCCAGGAAATTGGTTCAAGCTGCGGTCATCTGAAGGCTTACCTGGGGCTGGAGGAAGGCTTCCAGGTAGCCCACTCACATGCTTGGTACAGGCTGCAGGGCTCAGTCCCTCAGTTTTCCCATTGTGTGGTCCTCTTCACAAGGCTCCCTGAGTGTCCTAGGGCCCTGGCAGCTGGCTTCCATTGGAGAGTGATTCAAGGATAAGCAAACAGAAGTCATGTGACTTGAATGATCTGGGAAGTCACACACACCATTTCTACAATATCCCCTAGTGACACCAGTCATCCGTTCTTAGTCACTGGGAGAGGAGACCACACAAAGGCACAAACACCAGGAGGGGAGGGTCCCTGGGGATCACACCTTCCAGTTTGGCTACCAGAAAAATAACTTAGTAAGATGGTTGTCAGTATTTGAATAGATCATATGCAGAGTGCCTGGCCTGTTGCCAAGCACACAGTAGGCGATCAGGAAATGTCATCTCTGTTGGTTGCTCAGGCTTTGTTGGGGCCTTTTTCATAGTGTTCGATTATTTCTCAGCGCTCTCTGTAGAAGTCTGCGTTTATCTATGGAATTCACATCTCATTCCCATTCATTCCTTCATCCAGCAAGTCTGTTTGCCTCAGATACTGTGGAACTGTGACAACCTAATCCACCTAAAATAGAACTTGCTGGCACCATTCCCGTGGTGAAGTAAGACCCTGCATGGCCGGCTGCCCCTGCGAATGCGGAGCGCACTATTTCTTGGTGCCTGTGCCATAACATCACCTCCTGGATTCCCAGAGCTTATCTAGGGTCTGGCAGTGGTCAGTGAGCCACCCTCTCCAACCTGCTCTGACTGCCTTGACCCTCTCAACCTCACCTTCTGAGCTGCCAGCTTTCCTCCGCACAGAGAGAAACCGATCACACACTCAGCTAGGGTGTCACGGAAGCAGCGTGCATCAGACCGCGCAGGTGACGCCCAGCGAAGCCACCCTGGGCATGGCCAACGCACAGCTGTGTAGAAATAAAAGGGAGGAGGAAGAGGATGAGAGCAAGACTTTGACAGAAGACTCAACACCAAGCTGGGAACATAGAAAAGAAAATCCTTCTAAAATGAAAGTGTATCAAACCCAAGTTCACTTTGTAAAAAAAAAAAATCATAAACTATTTCTCTTGATTTTTTTCCCAGTCATAAGTTGTTTACGATGCACTGTCCTATAAGAATTATTTTACACATCTGAAGAAACTAATCAGAAGCTTCCCCTGAAGCCGGCACCTGTCCGATTCTGGGTTGCCAGTGAAGGCACCATAGCAGGAAAGAAAGGCCTCACTCCAGGGAACGGCAGAAGATTAAACTTCAGCTGAAGGTGGGGAGAGGCTGGTATGCGGAGTCAATACCAAGTACCAGGTTTAATTTGAGGGTTTCCACGCACGATCAGAATTGTGGTTTTCCTAACTGTAGAGCTCTTGCCTCCTCTGCTTTTTTTTTAATGAGGTCCCTGTAGAGTGTATGTTACGCTCGGATATTTTGAATTGATCGTGCAGGCTCTATTTCAACAGTGATAATAAACCCAGTGAAAACTGGGGTTAGCAAAAGTGACTATTAACCTTTCTTCTAATATGGTCGATTTATCTTGCCTTGTGGCACAGACTGATTCCCAGTATGAACTGCTGATAACTGCAATTGAAATATCACCTGCAGATGGGAATCTTGATGGAAAAGAGACGTTGATGTCTGAAAGTTTGCAGGGAAAGAAGAAAAGGTGTTATCCTTTGTTATGCCAAGATTATCGTTACACATTTGCCACTGAGAAATTCATAGATAAATAAATAAAAACCTTTTATCATCTGCCATGTAAGGATTAACACAGAATATATTTCTCATTTACTTATGAGGGTTAAATCATGTGCTAAAAAAAACTGAAACAATTTTAAGGTCAAATTATTCTTGCCAGTGTGTGCTAAAAAGAACTCAAGTTGTGGAATTAAATAAACCAGATTTGCTTTTCTGTCTTCAGGAAGTAACTTAATTGAGCCTCAGTTATTCTTTCTGCAAAAAAAAAAAAAAACCCCTAAGAATTCCTGCCCTTTAGTTCTGCGAAGTTTAAATTAATTAACATCCACAGTACCTAGAAGAATATTAGGTAGATGTTGAATAAAATGTGTGGTCTCTTCTCTCTTTCTCTGAATGGTTCTTACAACAAACTTAGATTTTTCTTTCTTTTTTTTCATATCTGGATCTAATGCATCCCAGGTTTCAATTGTTGTCTTCTACAATAGAATGTCTTCAGATAATGCACGGGCAAGGTAGCAAATAAGTTATCCAAGATCTGGTTGGGAACTACATCTCTGAGCTTTTCATCGTGATCTTAAACTGTGGGTATAAATGGGATTACAACTGATTGGCATTAATAAAAATATCTACAACAATCATAGTTTTTTTTTCCATGGCAGATTTTTTCCTAGGTACCTTATGACCCGTTTATTATCGCAAGTGGGAGTCCAGGTAAATTTCATCTTGCAAGGAAAAAAGTTTGTGTTTCCAAAAGGATTAGTGAGCCAGAAAACCTAGAAACCACTAAATGCAAACTTTGAGTAAGAAAGTGATTAGATGCTTCTTACCAATTCCCTATTTTAAGCAAAACCAACATTTATGCAATATAAGAATCGTGCCTTATTGTTAGCCATTCCCAGTCATTATATACACGGTTTTAAGTTTTCAAAATCAGGATTGAAAAGGTACCCAACAAGGATCACACTCGGAGAGTTTGCCCTTAGAGTTACTTGGGAGCCACTGTCAGAGGGAACTTTGGTTTTCATGGGTTGGGAATGAACAGGCATCTAGATCACTTAGAGCAACACTGCAAAAGTGACCTCGTGCAGCATTGGCACACCATTTCATTAGAGTAGGAAACCAAACCTCTTATTTCTTCGTATCCTGTTCCTTGGGGGGGTGGGAGGAGAAGAAGACATTTATTTAAGAATTTAAAAAATAATGCTGAAAAGACTCAATGCTCCAGAAAGCTCAGGAATGTGGTAATAACATTCGCTTCAGAACAATGGAGGAAAGTAGTAGACTACTTTACTGAAAACTATTAAGGTGGATAATAGTCGTAGAAAGACTCAAGCTTCTCAACACTCAATTAGCTTAAAAACATGAAAGACAGACCCACTGCTGTTTTGTATTAAAGCATCTCTCTTGTGTTAAAGAAAATAGAACATAGGGCTATGGCATATATATGTTGGGTTTAAAATAATCTCCCTGTGTTTAATGGAGATTCTTAAAGTGAAACATATTCAAAGTATTGTATGCATCTCATTCGTGGCATATTTTTGGATTAAGCAGTAAAACAGAAGGCCTGCTTTGCTCATTATGTGAAACAATCTCAACAATAAATGAGTAAACACTGCTAATGAACTCAACTCGGAAAAATGTCCTTTAACAGTAGTCCTTGGTAGTCGGTCTCCCAGAACTTGGTGTGTGTGAGAACGGGAGAGGCTGGGGGCCCGTGGCCTTCCCAGGGGTCTGTCTGAGGACCCTGGGGTGGAAAGCTGGCACGGGCTTGACTTTCCACCGGATTCGTTGGCTCAGCTGATGCCACATGTCCCTTTCTCCTTAGAGTTTTCCATCTTTTATGGTCTGAAACACTTTTCCTCTCTACAGATAAAATTTTATGACGAAAAATAACTTTAAAGCACAAAGATAGTGCATTTCTTGAAGGAATGGCTTTGAGGGGCTGCAGGCCGACTTAGCATAATGTTTTCATAAACTAAAAAAAAATGGTTTCTTTTTGGAAACTGGTTGAACAACTTAAAAGTCTGGGTGCATGTAGGCAGATTTTATGGATTTAGGATTAGGATTTCTAGAGAGGCCAATTTTGTTGCCTTGGCCTGGGTTCCAATAAGCATATACTTAGGTTTTTACTGCTTGAAAATGTTGCAAATTTCTATGAGTTAAGAACACGGATTCATTGATTTTATGTGATCCAGGCCTGACTGTAACTCTTGGTTCTGCAGTCACTACGTACGTGACCTCTGGCCCTTTCCCCTCTAAGCCCCAGTTTCCTCATCTGGAAAACAAGGTCATAACTGTAGCTGTCCCTCACGTTGCAAGGATTGGATTTGTTTGTGCCGTGTGCAGCACAGTGGTTGGTGCATATTCGGTGTGCAAAACGTTTTCGCTCTTTTTACTATTATCCTCCTACATGTTAGTTTTATTCAGTTCTTTCCTGAAGAACTCTGAGGGGTATTTCTGCCTTCTCATCTGCACCTTCACTCTGTGATCTTCCAGATACTTAAGGAAACCCAGCAAATGAGATCCATGATGCCTGGAGCTCCCTCTCTGTGGGAGCTCCCTCTCTGGGGGTAGGTATGAACAAAAAGTACTTTGAAACAACAGTGTGGATGATCATTGTTGAAGCAGGTATGAAATTATTAACTTCAGGAATACTGGAGGAAGCCAGGCTGTAGCATTTGCAAGGCCAGTGCACAATGGGCCCCTTTTCAAATTTCAAGATGGCAACAGCAAGCATTAAACCAAGCACTGGCTATTTCTGAGCACAGGGCCTGGTGTGACTCGAGTCACACACCCGTGCACTTGGCCCCAATTGGATGGGCATATTCATTTCATGCAAGACAACTGGAGAAGTGTTACTTTACTCTTGGAAGGTCTAGGAACTGAATTAGACCTTGAAGGATAGAAAGAACTTTGGAGGAATGATTAGAAGAGTTTGAGCTAAAAAGAAAACTTGTGTCAAGCCCGCAAAATTTTGTTTTAATGGTTTTTAACTGAGACGGACTTATAAGGGCAAAGAGATTTGATGATCGGGCAGGGGAACGAGTAAGACTGATTTTTAATTTTCTGCTGAAAAGAAGAACCAGAGGATTTTGAGAATGGGAACTATTTCAGAGCAATTTAGGACGATGTCTCTGGTGACAGAAAGTGAGGAGAACTGGTTTTACGAAGGGCACACAGGCAGCAGGAACTTTGTGGTGAAAGTGACTTATTCCTTAACGAGGCAGTGACTACATTCTCCTTTTCCTCCGTCTCTCTGCCCTCTGCGGTTGGCTGGATGCTCCCCCTGCCCCCCAACTCAAAGCCATGGTCAGTTTCTGTTTCGAAGACATCTTCGATTATCCAACTCAGGCCAAAGAAAACATAATGGAATTTTAACCACATTGCTGTTTTTCTCCACAGACAGCTTTTCAAGAACACCTCCATTCTCGTTACAGGAGAGCTTGAAGATGCCCAAAAGTGCATTAAAAACCTATCACCTTTTCCTGGCCTTTCAAACAGAATCATACTCTAGAAATGCCGTGTCATTTTGTATTCCAGGCAAGGTTTGGAAGGCAGCAGGGACAAAACCCTTACCCCGCTCACCGCTGAACAGAAATGCAGGTCCGTGCATGTCCTGTGTGTCTGTCTCTTGTCCCGACAAACTCTTCAACAGTAGGAAGTTAAAACCTTCCTCCTTCCTGTTCTGCTTTTCCCATAATTACAATCTGGAGTCAGAGGTACATATTCAGCTCCCCAAAGTGCTGCTGTCATGGAGAGGGAGTTCCCTGTGTGCCTTCATTTATCATGTCTTAAGGAAAGCTAAAACATTCAGAACGACAGCATGCCCTGAAAGGGGACGATGCGCACGGAGAACTGTATTTCTGTATGTGATGCACCAGGAAAAGAAGTGGACTGATGTTCCAGGTTCCAAAGAAACAGGAGAAAAGGGTGACTCTATTTTAATGTCAACAAAGCATGAAAACTAATTAAATGTTTACAGGAGAACTCTCCTTAAGGAAAAATTCAGAGCTTTTTTTTTCCTTTTGCTCCTCCATTCAACCTGTACTATCTCTGTTAAACGAGGCAACTGCCGTCAGCCTCTCCAAGCCTAAGATTCCTTCCCTGTCGAAGGACAGACGCCTGCTTAGATTCCTGCAGTACTAGAGCTTCAGCGTGGACATTCTCCGGCCAGGTGAACCTACGACTCAGGCGCCTCCCTGATGAAGTAGGATGGGAGGGCCCCTATTCCGGCTCACTGTGTGCCCACGAAACTCCCCCACTCTCAAGTATGGCACTTACATCTCAAAACGTCTGTCTTTCTCAGATGAGGATGGCTACCCTTGTTATTTTCTCCAGGATGCTGTGCAGATTACAGGCAATAATTAACATGCCTCTAACCATGAGTAACCGGGGCAGGGCTGAGCTGCCAGCTGCCAGTCAAGCTCACTCAGATGGGGAGAGCCTGGCGCATGGGAAGGCTTCACTTCCAGGGCCCGAAGATGGGGCTGGTGGCCCTTTAAATTAGAACTTCCTCTGTAGGTCTGTTTTATAATTCTAATCATGTTTTCATTGTTAATTGGTTTCTCATTTTAGCTGCTTTTTTAAAAAATATGTCTATTCATGTCTTGGATTTCTAATGTGTTTACACACATGCACTGAAAGAATGTCTCATATTTGCACTGAAATGATTTTGCCATTTGGAGCGTGCACCACAGAGTAGCTCCTGGGAAATCTCTATTGTTTAGAGTCTGGATGGTGGGAAAGGAGCCACATTAAAATGTCATATTATACCGGATAGTGCAGTGGGTAATGGGGCAGGGAGCCTCAGGTGGCCCAGTTAGCAAAGCCTTCCCTGGTGGCCACGGTGAAGTGGGTGTGGGTGG
>PVKM010025191.1:0-20080 GCA_004027735.1 Carollia perspicillata
AACCCTTTTGTGCTTGTCTGAAGGTGACAGGATCACCACTCACCACACACTGACTATGAGACGGAAGTGATGCAGACACCAGCCCGCAGTGTTTGTGTCATTATGGATGAAGTGAGACATTCACACAGACTACCAAATCCGGTGGAGGAAAAGGGACAACATGGCTTTTTCTCAAGGAAAGCAAAAGCCTTGGCCCTTGCCATGACCAGCCTTTACTGGGTTTCTTGCTCTGTGCTAGAGCAAGAATACCACGGTTCATGGTAAGTGGTGCAGCACTAACTCAGACAGTCAGTGTGGCCTGCTGCCCTCCTCACTTTACATTCATACCCTGGACCAAGGTCTTCTGTTCCCACTATAGTACATGTCCGGCATACCTCAGCTGCCATGCGCAAAGCCCACCTGCTGAGTAACAGATGGTTCTAGGACACGGGCAGGCCTGTCGCAATTGTGCCAGACACCCCAGCTCAGTGCCTGCAGCAATGCTGGAAAATGGACAAGGCACCTGGTCTCTGGACACCCGTGGTCCTCACACCCACAGGGAGGCCACCTCCCAGGTGCCACTGCTGCTCCTGGGCCACTGGGTGCCAGGAACTTGCCCCCGCCTCGCGGTGATCCACACCACCTCCAAGACCACTCCTCCCAATGCAGATGGTTGCGAGGTGCCCACACCAACAATGGGAGCCCCCACTGGTCTCATGGGGCTACCTCCGACCAGCAGAGCCTAGGTCACATGCTCGTCCTTAGGGAAACTGGAAACTTGATCTATTTCCCAAATGGAAAATGGGACTAATAACCTAGGAATTTCACCCAAATATAGGAAGGCTATTGAAAAGGTGATAAGCAGCCACGAACAATATGTGGGAGGTCTATGACCTGACTTCCAAGTGTCCCCAGGCACAGTGAGAACATGGGAGACAAGTAATGGATGTGTGGCCTCAGAACCCTGGACAAGCTGTGCCCTCTGGGGCCACATGGGCCGGGCAGCCTATGAGGGACCCCCAGCCCCCTGTGTTTCACAGCAGCCCAGCCTTGGCTGGGACAGAAATGCAGTCCTAACAAGTAACCACAGATGAGAGTAACACCAAAGTAGTTACCGCTTGTTTTTAAATGCGAGATTTTATAAAGTCTTACATAATCACACTGGACTGAATAAGGGAGATGCATTATCATAAAACCCATCATTTGAAACAGCTTTGCAGGAACAGTTTTATGGTCTAAAATGAACTGCCTTACTTGCCCCACGGGGTAACTCTGACTCTGACGTAAGTAAACATATGCTATCCCCAAGTGCACGGGTAAGGACATCAACCCAAACGGCTGAAGGAGCCCCAAAGCAAGAGGACGGGTGGCACTGAAGGGACAGTAAGATGACTGTGCTACACCTCCAGGCCCTGCACCTCTCGGGCAGTGCCAGGGGAGCACTTGCTGGGGAGCCAGGCGTGCTGGAGGGACCGGGAGCGAGGCAAACCGCTGATGGGGTCCTTGGCTGCCCGGCAGCTCTGAGTCGCCTGCTCATCCACCTAGGTGACTCCCACCTGCAGCCCACCCATGCACTGCCAGCCTGCCCCCAGGCCCGTAGTAACCCGCGGGGCCCCAGCTCGGGCATAGCAGCCCCCAGAGGATGGGGCGGACCACAGACTGCGGGCTGACTTACCGGTCTTCTCTCCGTGCCTTCTGAGAGGACTCCCCACCACCCAGCAGTCAGGCTGACAGCGGCCTGGCCGCTCTGCCCATCCCCTTCCCACCATGTTCTGCCTCCGGACTCGCTCCTCGGTGCCCTTCACATGCACTTCCGGTGACGCCCTTCCGGGAGGCATGGGAGCCGCACGCCGGACTCTTCCCAGCTACTCTGTGGCCGCCTCAGGATGACTCTCCCTCACAAGTCACCTCATCCTGCCGACCGACCGCACAGTCAGGGGACTCCACACTGTCCCTCCAGACTTTCTCTGAAGCCTCTGCACAGCCCCTGGGGCGCAGCGGGCCTCTCGAAGATGGCGTTAAGTTGAACTTACTGAGGGGCTGGGAATGGAATTGGGGTGAACCATTCAAACTCACGTGTATCCCGCTTAAGGGAGGGGGGGTCCTCCGCCCCCACACCCCCAAAGTGGCTGTGGCCTCCGGCAGCACCCCCCACAGCGCCCCTTCCCAACCCACTGTGGGTTCCTTGTGATCCTTCCCTGCCCCCAGCCAGGGCAGAATACATCCTACTCCTTAATGTGTTCCCCAGTTACTACCGTCTAGGAACATCTTGTGTTCTTTTTGTTGTCAAAAGTTTGCTTTTCCTTTTGAGATTCCTTTAGTCAGAAAGTCAGAAGAGGGACCCTCTGTTTCCCACGTCTGATATTCCAGATGTAGGTAAGGTAAGGTACAGTTGCCACTTCCTTATCTCTTGACAGCAGAAAAGGGAAACTCTGAACCAAATGCCTCAAAAGCTCTGGGGGCCCCTCGTGTTCCCCGCAGCCCCAAGCCCCACCCCCACCAGACAGCGGCCCAGGTAGAGGCTTCGTCCAGAGGGGACAAGCCCTGCCCAAATGTGTAGCCCTGGGTACATGCAGGGGCAGTGCTACTGGCACCTCCACATCAACCTGACAGTCCCAGGAAGAATAACCCACCTTTGTCAGCACCAGGGGGACAGGTGTGAGCTCTGGAAGCACCATAAGGGCCGACCAGAACAGCACAACCAGGGCCCCCAGAACAAACTGTTGTTGGAACCAAAGCCCAAGGGAGCACACCAGACCTCACTACACCTGAACAGGTGAGTGGCTTCTAAAACCAGACCCAGAGTTTCCCAGGAGCCACGAAAACCACAATTTTCATGGAAAAAGACAACAGACACCAATACCAAGATGAATCCATGCTGGCACATTCTGACACGGTTTTAAAGCCACTGTCATATAAATGCTTCAGTGAGCAACTTAAAATACACTTGAAAAACAAATGGAAAAAAAAACAGAAAAATCTCACAAAATAGATAGAAGACATAAAAGAACCAAATGGCAATTACATAACTGGAAAATACAATAACCAAAAGAAAAACTCACTGAATAGGTTCAATATCAGAATGAATGCGACCGAAGAATCAATGAATTTGAAGATAGGACAATAGAAAATACCCAGTTTGAACACCAGAAAGAAAATCTGAAAAACAGGATGAACAGTCGTAGGAACCTGTGGAACAATGGCAAATGAACTACCTACCATTCATGCCCCCGATGCCTCAGGACAGGAGGAGCACAAGCTGGAAGGGCATTTAAGAAAACCATGGCTGGAGACCTCCCAGATCTAGTGAAAGACAAAGCCTGCAGATTCAAGAAGCTGAGAAAATCCCCAACAGAATAACCCCAAAAAAATCTACCCCAAGACAAATCATGACTAGACCTGTAAAGACTAAAGACAAAGACCAACTATTGAAAGCAGGAGAGAAATGTTGCATTTCTTACAGGACCACCAAGACCAGTTATAGCCAGTTTCTCATCTGAAACTATGGAGTGGCACACAATTGTTCAAAGAATGAAAGAAACGAACTGTCGACTGTGCATGCTATTTTTAATGGAAATACTCTTCAGGAATGAGGGCAAAATAAAGCTCTCACAGGAAAAAATGAAGAGAATTTGCCATTAGAAGACCCACCCTTAAAGAATGGCTAGAGATAACTTCCCAGACACAAAACAAATGATAGCAAACAGAAGCCTGGAACTTCTGAAAGGAAATTAGAACACAGAATGGGCAGAAATCAGAGTATTATGGGCTATCTTTCTCTTCATGAGTCCGAATCACATTTGATGGCTGATAAAAAAAAAATGTAACCCATTTACAGAGGGAAGATGTGAGGACACAGAAAAAGACAGCTGTCCACAGGTCAGGAGAGAAAGCTCAGGAGAAACCAACCTAGCCTCCAGAACTGTGGGAAGATCATTTTTATTGTTTAAGAAAAAAAATCCACACGCATCTGATATCTGATGGTCAGTGTATTTAGAAAACAAATTTAAGATACTTCTATTTTAAAAGTAGGGAAGGCAAAGGGCCCTAAATTAAAGTAAGGTTCCCATACTCCTATCAAAGTAGACTTCAGAAGTTATGTATTTTGTATCTAGAATTAATGCTAACAAAGTATACAAAGAGAATATTCAAAAACTGTAAATTAATCAAAGTGGAGTTTTATACACCGTTCAAGTAATCCACCAGAAAGCCAGACAAGAAAAATAGAGCAATGAGAAACAAAGAGAACAAAAAGAATACAAATATTAAAATGGCATACTTCAGCCCTACATATCGATAATTTAAATGTAAATAGTCTAAGTACATCAATTAAAAAGTGACTGGCAGAATGAATTTAAAACCATACAACCCAAATACAAAAACCCCAACTCCAAAAATGCAGAGCACCCGGCGAAAGAGGCTGGTGGAGGGGAGGGGGGCTTCCATAGGCTGGGGACTGCCCAGGACAGACAGACTCCCACGGCCACCCCTCCAACTCAGGGGAAGAGGAAAGTATGGGCTCCCACCTCCCTTCGCTCTGCCCTGTTAACTGGAGGAGAATCCTGATGCAGATGACAGACGCACCAGCAGAGGCCTGGAAGGTGGGTAAAATCTTCAGTGTGTCCACATGCAGGGGAAAGTGCTCCGTTGAACTAGACCATAAGAGTGTGGCTGCAGGTCCCTGTGACTGTGCCACCAAGAGTTTGGGAAGCTCCCTGTGATTCTTCCAACTGGAAAATTCTGTCTTTAGCTCAGCAACCCTGGGACAAGAGGACTCAGCAACCACCCTATACAAGTCATGGTGTTCACTGAGGGTAGCTGTCAGCCAGAGATCACCACACTGCCTCAAGCACATAAGACATTATTTAAATAATTAGAGGCATGTTCCTAGTCTAGAACTAAGGTCAGACTGCAGCATTTCAGGGTCACTGAGGATTCACGACAGCAAGGAGGTGTCCTGTTTTCTTCCCTAGAAACTGAAGAACACAAGTAGCTTCTAAAAACTAGTTAGGATACCTTGTTAATGGTTTTTTAGAAAGAAGAGAGACACCAGTGTATCCTCAAAGGCTTTTCACAGTTTTGATAATTTAAAAATAATAAGTTAATCTGAACTTGAGAGTAGGCTTGTATTATATCCCATAGAAATCTCTCATAGGTATACAAATGCCTAAAAAGATTTATACTAAATTTGGTATGCTATTAATTTTTTATGATTCTTTCCCCCCAAAGCATCTAATTTTTTCAAATATACAAATCAGCTTAGTTTTCCATACATTAAGGGACACAGTCACTAGAGAAACAAAAATGCAGATTTGTTTGGAAAGTTGATTCTGGTAAATGACCTATGAGACCCTGAGCAAATACATTCCTCTGAACGTGTCTTCTTGCCTGCAGAACGGGGCACATAAAGATGCCTGTGCCCAGAAGACCAGAACCACCGCACTGAAGCAGCCTGAGACGGGTCCGAACACTGGGAGGCACAGCACAGATGCCACCAGGCTGCCGTCTGTGCGGGTCTCAGGGCCTCTAGCAACTCCAGGGTCTCCACCTTACACTCTTGCTTGTCTGAGAGACCAGGGAAGAACCCAGGATTTTATTCTCCTTGGTCTTGCACTGTACACTCTCAAATTAACCTGATTTTCAAAAAGCTACAGAGAGTTTCCAAAAACACCCTGATAACTACCCCTGGGTCTTTTAGTGACTCTTCCCCACACAAAGCTGACTCATTCTTTGGGTAAATGACGTGGGAGTCTGTGTAACTCACACAGGTGTGGGCATCTGTGTAACTCACACAGGTGTGGGCATCTGTAACTCACACAGGTGTGGGAGTCTATGTAGCTCTTGTCCTGTCGCCATTCCGTCTGAGCTCAGGTCCTGTCTGGTGTCTGTCATAACTAAACTTAGAAAGCAAGATTCCTTCTTGACTCTTCTTTCCACATCAAATGGAAAATTCACGTAGAAACTCCAAATTCCTAAATTCTTCAGTGTCATCAATTTCACATGAAAGCAACTTGGTGATTCTGACAGAGGCAGTAACCAAAGGACTGAAGTACTGAGCAGCCCACTCAACACACTTTCAACAGTTCTGGGATTCTGGCAATTATTTGTTTTCATATTTTAAAAAGGATTTTCAGAAATTAAGGAGAAACAATGTGGTTTTAGGGGAGTGGTGAACTACAAACCAACCCCATGGGGACTTGGTTTTGCTCACATGGTATTCTTTTTCTTCCATTCATTTCATTCAGCTTTAGAGGCTGGCCAGACAAGCTGCCTCCCACTCATGTTCACATCACCACCTGCAAAGTGTATGAGCAGGCATGGCATGAAATTTGTAGAAACATAGGGCTGAGCAGTAATAGAAGGACCACACTATCTGGTCACCTGACTATGTGGGAAGCCCCTGCAGCATTGTGTATCTGTGGGACACCCCTGGGGAGGGACCAAAACTGGCTTTTTAGGGGTGTCCGTGTCACCTCTCTTACATGACAGACAGCTGTGTCTCTGAGGACAGTCTCATGATCTCCCAAGTTCTCTCCGAGCCAGCCCCTCCCCCAGCTTGTCCAGCACCCTCCACCAAATGAACCGAGGCCACTTGGTCCCCTCCCATCTGCTCTGAGATAGTGGAGGACATCCCAGGTGTGCTCTGACCTGCTGGGCAGACAGGCGAGCAGACCTCTCACCCACCATCCCGGCAACTGCATTCTGAGCAATGAGGCAACGTTTACATGATGTTCAGGTGTCTGGGGCATGAAACAGATTTTACTGGAGAAGAAAACCCTTACTCAGGCCATGTTGCTAAGAGGAGGAGGCTTATTTCCAGACCCAATCACAGGACTTTCAGGTAATTCCCTCCAAAATGTACTCTGTTTCGACTCCAGTTTTCTAAGCCCCTCCACATGCTAACTCCTACCATTCAGTGCATTTCTCTAACACCCCATTAACCCTGAGGCTCCATCCCCAGCTTATAGATGAGAGGACTAGAATATCGTGCGGTGGACGAGCCAGAAGTCAACCCGGCCTGGACACCAAGGCAGGAAATGGGACAAAACGAGCACACCCTGCGGCACACGTGGCCTCACGTCAAAGGGGCAGAGCGTGCCCTGTGGGAACCTGTCTCCACAAACTCCGGCCGGCCCAACTGCAGGAGTGCCCCAGGAACTGTTCAGACCCTGAGGCAAGGCCCCCGGAAGAAGACCTCAGGGATTTGAGTCTTCACAAGCCCTGACAGAGGGCAGAGCACACAGGAACGCCCTGGAAAGGTGCCCCCCCAGCCCTCCTCAGACTCCCACCAGACTCAGCTCTCACTTATTCCTCTTACCCTGGTTCCCAGTCGGTGGCATCTCCTTTATTGAGAGTCTCCCCTTGAAGGCCAGGTCCACACCTGACACATCTTCACATCCCTACCGGCCAGGGCTGTGTGGGAAGCACAAGGCCCTAAGCGGTTGCTGGTAGATGAAACAGAGGGCAGGGAACACCAACTGAACCGCAGAGGGGCCGAGAGCATGGGATGGCCCTGAACACTGGACGGTGCCCACCTCCTCCCTCCTTCCCCTCCTGTCTCCCTTCTCCCAGCCTCAAGGACTGCACTACTGGGGATTAAGTGACAGCTGACCTCACCAGGGTACCAACTGACAATGGCTCCAGGCAGGGAGGCTCCAGGAAGGCTGAACAAGGGTTACAAGATCGTTTCTTTCGGAGTATTCCAGAGTAACTCCTTGCGAATACGCTTGACTGAAGGGAAGCCCTGCTCCCTGGTCTCACTGGGGCTGAGGCATCATCAGAAAAGTGTGGGGTTCTGCGGGCTGGTTTTGCCTGTGTATTCAGACCTAACACCACGCACTCTACTTAAAGTCCAAGGTTGGAATGAGGTCGGTATCATTCCACATCCAGAGCAATTCATTCACGTGCATATTCGTCTTCAGGTGTAATAAACCAGGTTTATTTTTAAAGGAACTTACAGGCTCTTGGGCAAGGCTCTGCGTTGTCTCCGAATACTGGTACACACTCAGGCATTTCCTCCTTTTAGAACAACTGTACTCTTCACTCGGACTTACAAAAACTCGGGGAAACAGTGCAGCCTTGGTGGTGGGGGGAGCGGGGAGAGACACCAGGCGGCCAGTGGTCTGAATTGTCAGCCCACGCCTGACTGACCCCACAAGCAGGAAGGGCCCAGGACGCTAGGTGGCATGAAGGAGCCACCCCCAGGTTAACTTTTCTGTTGGTGGTTAACCAAGAATTACTTGTATAAGCAAGTAGAGAACAGATTTTTTCCAAAGTTTTGAAGTTCTCTAATCTGTATAGTGTGTCATGGTGAAGCTGAAAGGTGAGGTTCAATTTAAATTAACTCTTGTCTTTATTTTACAGCTATTTATTATTTTTGCCTTTTTGAAATTTAAGGCATCTAAGAGCTGTCCCATAGAATGTTCAATTTGAATTTGAAATTGAGTCTAATTTAATAAAATTCAGTGCAGAGTTGTGCCAGAAACAAAGGGCTGCCTTGCAGTTTAGACACAGGCTGTTTCTCTTTAAGAAATGTTTCGATAAGATTCAGTCATACATGCTAATAGCTTCACTTCAGAAACACTTTAAGATTGTGTATTTATTCTATCAAAGAATCAGTCTTTTGTTTTACAATCACCATGTAAAACAAAAATGAAAATGAACTATGTTTAAGACTTAGAGGGAAATCTCAGTCATGCAATCTGATGCTCTTTTAGGAAAAAAAAGAATAACCCTGAGGGATTCTAGAGTCTCTCCCTTCTGTAACTTTCCCAAACATTGCCCCTCCGCACCCCGTCGATGGTTTTTGAGCTTGGAAAGACTCAGAATAATAAATTAGCGTGAAAAGGTAGGAAAGAAGTGCTAGGAGTTCCTACCACGGAGTACTTTTATAAAATGGTACTAGTATTCTTTTCAGTATATGGATACAAAAAATAACCAACACCTATTAAGGAAACACTCCTAAAGCCTGGCGGAATCCAGCTCAGCAAGCTCGTGTGATAAAATGGTCTGGCTGCCGTGGCTCTTTACCTCCCCGCTCCTGAGCCTTTGAAATTTCCTGTAACAAGATCTGACCTGTAAGAATTCTGCAAAGAACTTCTGCCAACTCGCTTCAAAGAATAACAGAAAAAACTTACAGAAATGCAACCATTTAGCTTGCTGGCACAAGTTTGATTTTAATCACTTAAAGCAGAACAATGTTTTGATCTCAGGCTAATGACCGTGGACTAATCTTAGAACCGCGGAGAGGCAGTGTCGCTTTGCCTGTGGAGAGCCAACAGGTGTTTATGTTGCCTCTCTCTGCTTCGGTCTCGGTCGGCATGTTTCACTTTCTGATAGTGCCTATTTCATAAGCAATCATTAAATCAATGCTTGATTTTGCTTTGTTGCCCATAAACACTGGCAAATTCAATTCCTCTTGTTTCTACCTTCAATTCTCTGTAGAGGTACATGCAGACCTTGGACACCCTGAATTCATACATTCTAAAATAATCACTTACTGGTACAGAAGTCAATGGCCTTGTGATTCACATTAGTTAATTTCAACACCATCTGCACCATTTGTTTTTGTTGGTTTTGCTTGTTTTTGTTGTTGGGTTTTGGGGGGTTTTTTTGCATTAATCTTTGTGCTGTGTTCAGATTTCATACTGTTCATTATTCGGTAATGCTTACAGCTAGCACAGCTACATGTTTATTCTGCTAAAGGAAACTGCCAGATATTAGTATCAACTCCTCACCTATGGGGGTAGGAAAGAAGCCTCCTTAAGAACGTGGTCACCAGGACAGGAGTAGTGTCCTCTGTAAGTTAGTCTTTAGGTGAATTAGTAGCTGAGTAATTCCAAGTCCCTGGTGAGTTCATACTAGCCTGCAGAAGAAACAGCGGCACCAGAGCAGAGCACAGAAGATTCCAAGCTCAAGAGTATGGGGAGCATGGTTTTGGGCACCACTGCATATACACCCCCAGCTCCCAGGGCAGTGCTGACCAAGGTAAGCACTCAACGCGTGTTAGCTACTGTGGTAGAGTAGGCACTTCACAAGCACTTCCTGAACGCGAAGTGGGTTACAAACGAGAGACTGGGTGAGGAAGAGAGCGGCAAGGCCTGAGTAATGGGTAAGTTGCTGTTGCCTGGAATATCCTCCTCCTGTGCTAGACAAAGCCCCAACTGCATGACTGAGAACACCCAGTAGGACTAACGCTGTGTGAGCTCATTTTTACACTATATAGACAATATGACTGTGCGATGCATTTTACAAGGCCAGTGTCACATCAGCCATTCTGTATTTTAGTTTTTGCTGCAGTCAGGCCAGCTACCAGCTCCTTACTTCCAGCAAGTGGACATCTCCATCAATTTCCAGCGTGTCGATACTGCTAAGGTCTTTAAATCTGTGTTTGTACTCCAGGCAGTGAACACCGTTTACCGCGACCTTGAATTCTTTAACATCACAATAAATGATCATCTGAAAGGAAAGGACACACACATTAGTGCTTCCCCTTGTTTAAAAATTTTTATTGTATACTAAGAATGTGAAATAAATAATTTGCCTTGCTCTATCCACATCAAGAATTCTCACAGCCTGCTGCTGCCGACTTCCCTTCTGTGACTGCTAACCCCTCATCTCACTGAAGTGTCCTGGAGATGGCACCTCCTGCCTTGTCCCACCTGGGAAAGGGACCATCCCAGGGCCTGGTGGGCCTACCTTCCACACACATTCCCTCACCTGTAGCCTTCTCTTGCTCCTTGCTCCATGCCAAGTTGAAAGCTGCCCCTCCTCACCAATGTCTCAGACCTCTAATGAAGTAGGAAAGCTGCCGGTAATTTTTTTCTTAATTTTATTTATTTTCCCATCACCTCATCCACCTGCCCACTGACAATCATCAGCGTGCTCTCTGTAAGTCCTTTTGGTTAGTTTATTCATTTGTTTTATTATATTCCACATAAAAGTGAAATCATATAATACTTGTCTTTTTCTGTCCGAGACATTTCATTTAGGCCTGATATCCTCTAGGTCCATTCATGCAGGTGCAAATGGCAAGATTTCATTCTCTATTGCTGAGTAATACTCTACTGTATACGCCTACTGAAGGACACTAGGTTGCTTCCATATCTTGGCTATTACTAGTCACATTGCAATGAATGTAGTATGAATATAATTTTTGAATTAGTGACTTTGCTGGAAATCTGGATTGTACAGCAGCTCTAGTTTTAATTTTTTAAGGAATCTACATACTGTTGTCCATAATGGCTGCACCAATTTAAAATGTGACTAACAGTGAAGAGAGTTCCTTTGTTGTTTGTTGATTTAATGATGATGGCCATTCTGACAGGTGTAAGGTGATACACCTTAATTTGGTTTTAATTTGTGTTTCTCTGATGATTAATGAAGTTGAGCATCTTTTCACACATCTGGTGGCCATCTCTATGTCTATTTAGATACTTTGATCATTTTTTCACTGGGTTGTTTGTTTCTTTGGTGTTGAGTTGTCAGCGTTCTTCATGTATTTTTAACCTTTATCAGATATGTCATCTGTGAATACCTTCTTCCAATCAATATGATTTTGTTGATAGCTTCCTTTGCTGTGCAAAAACCAAAAACTTTTTTGTTTGATGTAATTCCATTTGTGTATTTTTTATTTTGTCTCCCTTGCCTGAGGACATACCTAGGTTATGGGTTCAACACCCAGTTGGGGCACACACGGGAGGCAACCAATCAATGTTTGCTTCTTTCTCTCCCCTCCTTCTCTAAAGTCAATCCTTGGGCGAGGATTCTTTTAAAAAAGTAACACTGACATCTTCTGCAGTTGCGTTCTTCGTGGTGGTCACCGCCTTGTGACTGGCTACCCTCATTTCTATTTTAATTATCTTTTCTTTCTGCTGTCCTGATTGATTTCCACTAGTCACTGATCCGTTCCTCTCCACTAGCCAATGTACTGTTGGTTCCTTCAAATGTGTTTTTCATTTTAGTTATTGTACTCTTCAGGTGTGCTTGGTTCTTCATTATACCTTCTACTCTTGGCTGAAGTTCTCCCTCAGGCCCTCTACACTCTCAAGTTCGGTGAGCATCCTTGTGACCCTTTCTTTGAAAACTTTATCAGGCAAATTACTTATCGCTGTTTCTTCAGTGTTTTTTCTGGGGGTTTCTCTTATTCCTTCATTTGAGAGATATTTTTCTGTCTTTCCATTTTGTTTGACTTTCTTCATGTGTTTATATGAATTAAACAAAATATCTCTCTTAAAAAAGTGGCCTCATGTGGATGCAGCCTCTGTGTAGGCTGTGTGTGCAGTGGTTTTTGCAGGTTGAAAGGAGCCAATTGGGTGCCTTCTAGGTCCAGGGCAGTGACCTACTGAGTAGTTCCAGGTGGAAGGCTAGGGGCGTGACCCTCCTTGCTCCCTTTGTCCAGGGCCACACTACTTTGGGACTATGTGTCTGAGAACATGCTGCAGCAACCTGACGGGTAGGTCCGAGCACTTAGAAAGGCCTTTTACCTGCCCTGTGGAGGGGCAGGGTGATAGGAACGGTGGCCCACGCTGACCCCTCTGACCCCAGAGAGTTCCTGCAGCTCCCCAGCCCTCTCTGTATAGTTTCTCTCATTTGTTGTACTGAAAGTGGTCTTGTGTAGAAGCAACCTCTGTGTCGGCTTTGTGTGCCAGGTAGTCTTAGAAGCTGGTTGGAGCTGGGCAGGTGCTTAAAGGCACTGGATTGTCAGGATGGAATGGCTCTCAGCAGGAAGGCCAGGTGTGTCTGCTAACGCCCTGTTGTGCTTGCTTGTTTCCTTTGGAGGCGAAAGGCTCCAGGCAACTTGGCTGGTGCAGTGCTCCTGCAGGTGGGCCAAGCACAGCTTTACTGAAGTGGAGGGGGCACAAACAAGGGGGTTCACCAGCTCCTCTAGCCAGGAGAGTTCCCACAGCTCCTAGATAGTTCTTGTGGTTTTCTAGCCTCCTCTAATTGGTTTATTTTTCTCATTTGTTGGTCAGAAGCGGTTCAGTCGGCCCTCAATTGTCTCTCAGGAGTGACTGCTCTTGTGTATTTGTTTGCTCATGGAAGGGGGTAGGTTCAGCACTGTCCTGTGCTGCTGCCATCTTGGACCTCCGAAAACTGCTGATATTCGACCCTCATTAATGGAGAAGGGGATTCTAAACTCAAAGGCTGGGAACCAGGGGACTAGAATGCTGACTTTTCTGCCTCCATTCTAGGATCTTGGACTAATTTGACAAGAAATTTCAGCAGTTTAGGGCAATTGCTAGAAATGCACCGCTGCTTGGTGGCCCTTTTTCCCACCCCATCTCAGCACATCCTGGCCTCCATCTATTTCTCAAAACCTCTTCAAAGCTCAACAGTCTATGAATCTATGGCATAATTAACATTCTGGCAGAGGTTCAGTTCAGATTCATCACTGGTGTTAGCCCTTCAGAGATCTTTGTCTAAAACTCAAAACAGTAAAAGCACGAAAGGAACTACTATCCTTCGGATCACTTTTACACCTAAACCTCACATTTCTGATATCACATCCCAGTGCCAGCCCAGCCCCCTGCTTCTGCCAGGTGTTTCCTTCCTGCACCGAAGAGGCCCGTCCGGTGAGCCTGCACAGCAGCCCCCTGGCCCCTGCCTGCACCCGGGCTGTGGAAAGCCAGACAGGAGCAGCACGGCCTTGTCGCCAACCTGCCCTCCCCCACAGGCTGGGCTGCCGTACAGAATCTTTATCTGCAAAGAAGCAAACTGAGTGTGTTTCTTCTGATGGTACGCTAGAAAGAGCTGCTGGGAAATTCCACAAATACTACAGCTGACAGAAATGAAGGCTCTGAGGGCACAGACAGTTGAGAAAAAATATCTGTAACAATGGTGAAAATCTCCGTTTCAATCAGGAGGAAGGGACACCTTTGGTAAGGCACAGTTAACAACATCTCAGGAGACCAAAGAACACAGCCTCATGCTCTCAGAAGGGAACCCGAGCTGGTCTTGGATGTAGTGGGAAAGAAGTCAGTCGTGTCAGAGCAAGAGCAGAGCCAATGCATGGCAAACAAATGCACAAGGAATGGCACACGCCTGGGCGAACACACTATCACAACACAGAAGAAAAGCATGTAGCCTGGAAAAATACATGGAACAACAAAATCCCTCACAACCCTCTGACGCTACAGTACAGCTCCTGAGAACATGAAACTGATAAAAAGAGCCCACATGTAGAATTACAAAACAAAGGTATTTTGGTAAGTAAATTTGAAATCAAAGTAATGACATAATGGAAAGATTTGAGGCTTTTGATGAAAATGCATTAAAAAGGCAAAAATTTAAAGCAACTGGAAAAAATCTATCACTATGGAAAATTGACAAAAACAATCCAACACAAGGACAACTGTGCCTGAAGTAGAACACTAACCAAAAGACAAGATGATTACTTGAAAGAATTTATTATCATTGTCCTTTCATATTTTATTACAGTAGTTCAAAACTTGGGGGCTCAGCTAGGTCATAAAACAAGTTGTCACTAGTTTCCTGTCACCAACCACAACAATCTACTTCCTTCTGGGGCATTCGCCCCTCTCTCTCTCCTGCCAAGTCGACAAATCCAATGCTACCCTTCTCTCTCCCAGTGACTTGTTCAAATCATCTCCTACACATGGAAAACCCAACTTGACCTTCAACCTTCCACATGCTTCTCGATTCTAAACCAATATCCACAACTTCTATGATTAGCTCACACCTGTTTTTACACATACATTGTATTAGATTGGAACTAAGGAATAAATATTAATGTCAAATTGCCATCCTCTATTCAGCCTTAATGTTTATGCTTTTCAAAATTAGTTTTGATGATTCCTCAAGCACTCAAATGGTCCAGAGCCTAAGAGTTTTTAAGATGTAAAAACATGGCCTAAATCAGTGACCCTAAAATGTCACGTGAGACAGTGAGCCACCTAAGTAATGGGTGAATCTAGCCAACCACTCGGCATCCATAGGCCCAACGTTCCAGAAACATCTTGAGAAAGTTGTGCTTTCATAATATTCACATACTTGGGTACTCAAGACTATCTGTCTCCAAGTTCCAATGGCCTGAAGGAGCTCTTCTTGGATGCACACGAACAGGACTGAGTCCTTGGACGAAAGCACTGCCACCTACGGCTGTGCATAACCAGCATGGACGGCAGCAGTGCAGGCAGCATTGGGGTTCCCATGTCCTCGTGCTCACTGGGTATCAAACATTACTCCAGTCGAGACAAGGCTCCTGCTACAATTCCTATTAAACAATAGGAGGCTACACACTAGTTTTGTCTGTAACAATAAATATCAAGTAATTCCAGGGCAAATAACGTGGTCCTCTACTGGCTCTGCCATTTGCACAATACGATAAAGGGGGCATTCAAAACACAATCTCAAAATAAGCAAACAAACAAAACACAAACACACACACAAATCTCCATGGGAGGATTTGATTTGCATGGACCATTTATCATACCCTTGCTCCCAGGATGACTTTTCCTATCCCACTCTCAAAAAATACAATCTTACCTCAAAGTACATCCCAGTACTAAAGGGGAAACAGGTAATATTTCTCTCTTCCTCTCCCCAGGACTCCTGAAGAAAAGAATTTCTTACAAAAGCTTTAATATTCAGGCGTGGGTTCAAGTGGAGAGCGATATCCTTTGATTTTCCTGATAGCAGATCAACATTGAAGCTTGTAAGAGAAAAAGAAAGACATGCACACAGTAAGAAGTAGTGCACTTTCTGAAATTTTAACAATCAGAACTGAACTCCGACTACAACACAGACAATGTAAGTATGCACACGCACAGAGGAACGCAGGAAAAGGAACTCTAAATTCCAAGTTACTACTTCATAAATAGAAGTATGTCATCTGCAAAATAAAAATTTTAAGAAACTAAAATCAATGCTGAGGGTACAAGTCTGGTTGGGGGAAAACTGAAAGGTGAGAAGAATAAACCAAGTGACCTCTTCAGACTGCAGGAGTGTGAGGGCCTTTCGAGAAGGGATTCTCTTCTAACATTTACATGTGTTCTGCCCTTGGAAGTGACTTCTTTCTAGGAAATACCTCTACTTTCAAGCTTTCAGAAGTCTGAACATCTGTGGAGATGTTTTTTAAAGCAGAAATGTTGTAAGTCACATGACAAGTGGAGCCCTAACAAAAGTTACGAGAACTCACAGGGCTGCCTTGAAGTTCTACATGGCAAGGGACCTGGTGGTCAAAAATGCCACCCTTTGTCTGGGGACATAAAGCCTGAGTCAGAACATTAGAATTTCGTCCTGGTTCTGCCACCGACTAGTTGTTAGCAGTCTGACTTCCTTTCACTTTAATATTTTCCCCTTTCAAATGAGGATTATGATGCTAGCCCTACTGTATTTCACAAGACTGCTGCGGGATGTAGGCAAGAAGAGAAACACACGGGCAATAATTCACAGTTACCATGAACTTGGTGACACCAACCTTCTGGCTTTTGCATTCACTTCTCCTTTAATGACGACAGTCCGCCCGGGGCCCATGGAGCAGTTCAACCTCGCCACGAATGGCAGAGTCTGGAAAGAAAGCAAAGCTGGCCCTCAGAAGCCTGCAGAAAGGGACCTTGCGGGAAAGCTGTCCAAACACTGGGGGATGTTTAAAGGCCGTGACTCTGAATCCCATGAAGGGACAGCTTGTGTCTGCCTTGGTCGGAGATGGGTCCCCAGCAGTAAAAGCTGTGCCTGGCTCACAGCAAGCAGTGAAACGAGTGGATGTGGAGTGGGACCTCATACCCTTCACGAGAGTGAACTCACTCTGAAAAGACCTGTGCCTGGGGGCTGAAGCGCTGCTTCTGCTCTGCCTGAAGGGAAGGGGTTAGGAAAATACACATTCATGGCTCCTAGACAAAGCCCGGACGACTGATAATTGTCCAGGGACAGCAGGAAAATGAGAGGTGGTGCCGTGCGCTTCTACGCAGGGTAGAGGTGAAATTTACCAGCAAATTAAACTTGTCATATAGAATTAAGAAAATTTTGGGCTCCGCAAACCTTTGACAAAGAGTTGATAGGCAGTATTTTGGCGCAAGTCAAAGTGAGATTGGCAGTCGAATCTCTGCTCTTGGTGCAGACAGTTCTGGGTACGATTTTACCAGTGTCTCCTCTATTACTAGGCTGCGGGGAAACAGTTCTGCAGTAAGGCATGGAAGGAATGAAGCTGTCTTCCAACATTTAAACTATTTACTTCCTGAGCCAGTTTGTAAGATGTTCCACATATTTTAATGTAGGCAAAAATACTTACAAATTGTGACATGCCAGCATTCTGTACCTGTTAGAAGAGAAAGGCAAAATGAGGGCATCTGAAAGGGGAGAGAGAGCTGTATGTTACGTGTAGCTAGCTGGACTTACTGGCTGTATGAGCCAGGCCACAGCCTGGGGAGGCCGTGCCTGCTCTGCCCTGGGGGCGACCCGGGCACCAGAGCTCCACCATGGCACGGTGGGGAGCCGCTGAGGGCTACTCAGGCTGCCAGTGCAGTCTGAGCCCCGTCTCCTCCACTGTACGCCAATAATTTTTCAGAGCTTCAAACACCTTTTACTTGCTCTTTCCAGGGTGCGTCCCAAATGCTGAGATTATATTCTTATGAGGTACAAACGTGCCGCATTCAGTAAGACCTCACCTGCTCCATTTACAGCAGCAAAAACTCAATGTTTTCGCTGAACTTTTTCCCAAAGGGGAGAAGAGACACGTGGAGGCTCCCTTCCAATGCGCTGACGGTGCCCAGCACCTCACGCCGGTGCTATTCCACCTCAGGAGAGCTCCTTCTGCACCGACTGGTAGGCAGGGGTCAGATACACTGCAGCTTAAGTGTCAGAAAGACCTATGGTGCCTGGCAGCACCTAAGTGGCCTCAACTTTCAAATGATTACTTCCAGCCTATTACTGTTAAAAACAATTTCTCATACCAAAAACGTAATTATAAAAAACTCAGCCTGCCTGCCACTTGATTGACATGGCAACTCAATGAACGCTTTTAAACTGGTGGTTCATAAAAAGACTAAATATTTACATTTTCTGGACGTATCTCTGTCAGTTCCAGAGTTGGTGCTGGGCTACTCCTTACATCCTGAAGAAAAGATAAGATTAATTTTAACAGCCATCAGAACTCCCAATATAACCTGCTCCACGCATCAAAAAGAATGATAAATGGTACTCAACACAAAAATATGCTTGAAGATTATGATCCAAAACAGCACTTAACATATTTCATTAAAAAGACTAGGAACTAATGTCTAGAAGAATGTGAGCAAACAGGAACAGCTGTTTAGAGTGCAAACTATTTTAACCTTTTCGGAGGACAAGTCAGCGGTATCAACCATAACTTCAAATGCAGTTACCCCTGGCTCAGACATTCCACCTCTAGGTACACCTGTGTCAAGGACGCAACCCCCACCTAGCTAAAAAGGGTTTTTTTTGTTGTTGTTCTTACTGTTTGGGATTCTTTTAAGTATATTTTACTGATTACGCTATTATAATTGTCCCATTTTTTCTCCCCTTTATCCGACCCCCACTCTGCACACCCTTGTCACCAGATTTCTTCCTCCCACCCCCGTTAGTTCATGTCCATGGGTTGTACACATCACTGCTTAGGCTTCTCCATCTCCTGTACTATTCTTACCCTCCCCCTGTCTGTTTTCTACCTACTGTGTATGCTACTTCTCCCCTGTACCTTTTCCCCCATTCCACCCCTCCCCTTCCCACTGATAACCCTCCACGTGATCTCCATTTCTGTGATTCTGTTACTGTTCTAGTTGTTTGCTTAGTTTGTTTTTGTTTTAGGTTCAGTTGTTGATAGTTGTGAGTTCCTTGTGTTATTGTACTCTTCATATTTTTTATCATCTTCTTTTCCTTAGATAAGTCCCTTTAACATTTCATACAATAAGGGCTTGGTGATGATGAACTCCTTTAACTTGACCTTATCTGAGAAGCACTTTATCTGCCCTTCCATTTTAAATGATAGCTTTGCTGGAGAGAATAATCTTGGATGTAGGTCCTTGCCTTTCATGACTTGAATACTTCTTTCCAGCCCTTTCTTGCTCGTAAGGTTTGAGATTTCAGTTGAGAGTCTAATGGGAACTCCTTTGTAGGTAACTATCTCCTTTTCTCTTCCTGCTTTTAAGATTCTCTCCTTCTCTTTAATCTTGGATAATTTAATTATGATGTGCCTTGGTGTGTTCCTCCTTGGGTCCAATTTCTTTGGTTCTCTCTGAGTTTCCTAGACTTCCTAGAAGTCTATTTCCTTTAGCAGATTAGGGAAGTTCTTCTTCATTATTTTTTCAAATAAGTTTTCCATGTTTTGCTATTCCTCTTCTCCTTCTGGCACCCCTATAATTTGGATGTGGGAACATTTAAAGTTGTCCCAGAGGTTCCTAAGCCTCTCCTCATATTTTTGAATTCTTGTTTCTTCATTCTGTTCCTATTGAATGTTTATTCCTTCCTTCTGCTCCAAACCGTTGATCTGAGTCCTGGTTTCCCTCCCTTCATTGTTGGTTCGCCGTATATGTTTCTCTATTTCACTTTGCACAGCCTTCCCTTCTTCCTCTATTCTGTGTCCATACTCAATCCTTTTGTGAGCATCCTGATTACCTGTGTTTTGAACTTTGTATTGGATAGGTTGTCTATCTCTCTGTTGCTTAGTTCTCTTTCTGTTCTTTCATTTGGGCCATGTTTCTTTGTCTCAGCACACCTGTTACATAGTAAGGGGCGGAGCCTTAGGTATTAGCCAGGGCGGGGCAACCCACTTTGCTGCACAGTGGTGCTGTATGTGGGGGAAAGGTCATAGAGGGCACAATGCCACTTGCTCGGCTCTCGCCCCACTTTCAGTCACTTCCCCTGCTACCCACAAGCAAAGTGAGCCCTTCTGGTGCTGATTCCCGGGTGGGTGGGCTTGTGTACGTTCTAGGACCCCGTGGGTCTCTCCAACAAACTCCCCTCTGAGACTGGGAGTTTCTCCCACCACAACCCCCACAGTTTTTACAGGCAGAGATTGTGAGGCTTTCATTTCCCACACTGGGACCCTGGGTTGCACAGTCTGTCTCACTCCCCAATTGTTCCACCAGCTTATTAGCACATGAACATAGGTCCGCCCAGTCCA
>PVKM010025192.1:0-20077 GCA_004027735.1 Carollia perspicillata
GTAAAAAATTACATTCATCAGTTAAAAATTATTATATATTCTGAGATCCATTTCATGACTATACTTATCAACTCTGGGCAGTAGCATATAACCTTGATTATTACAGCTTTACAGTAATAATTTTTTAGTATATTATTTTAGGGTACTCTTCTTTCTCAAAACATTTTTGTCTACTTTTCATACATTGTTTTCCCAAATGAATCTTAGAAACACTTTGTCAAGCTCCTGTTCTATCCACCCTTAACACCTCAAAAATTCCTGTTGGCAGTTTAAATACAATTGTAGTAAGCATTAAAATAAACTTGGGTTATGGTAGGCAAATTCTATAAATTTATTAAAAGTCACTGAGTTGTAGAGTTAAAATGGGTGAATTTTATGGTACTTAAATTATACCTTAATGAATTTTTTTAAATAAACGTTTTATCCAGAAATGTGTTATATCTTTATTCCAGCCTTCTTTATATTTTTAATAATATTTCAATGTTTGTTAGTTGTGTTCACCTCCAGTTGGTTTTACCTATTAATTTTTAAAAAATTTTTGGTGGCAGTCTCAAGTGAGTTACTGTGATTGACAGGACAGTATGACATCCTTCCGATAATCTGCTAAGGGGGTGAAATGGCAGTAGAACCACTGGAATAGTGTTCTTGTTGTTGTTGTTTGTTTGTTTTTTTCTGCAGGAGTCCCGAACACCAATGTCTGAGACTGGGCAGGGCCTGGGGATGTGTAAAGCAGTTGGGGGAGACGACATGTGAGAGGTGATGGAGACTGGGTACCTCCATAAGGACATGCCACTTCGGACTTTTTGAAGAACCCAGTATTAGCCAATAAAAACACCTCTGTCATCTAAATCCAGCCCACTGTATTTTAACTGTTTTGTGGTCACCTGAAATTCATATTGAGCTGCCTGCCTTAAGAATCCATCAGTAATATAGCCATGAAGGTAACAAAAGTACTTCACTGCACATGGTAACTGCTGGAATGCAGTGTGTTGTGTTAGAGGAGCCGGTGGGGAAATGCCAGCTCACTCCAGTTCACTCGTCGTAGTTATCTATTGGAATTGACATGCATGTTTCTTTTTTGTGCCCATCCAATTGCCCAATGGCTCAGTGGAGACAGAACATTCATTCAAGTGGGTTTCCATTAGCTTGGCTTTTCATAATAGGGGCTTGTATTATAAAATGACACATGCCCTCACTAAATAAAAACACTGCTGATGGGTATTACTAAAATGCTTGTTTTCCTATGAAAATTAATACAATTATTTAATACATTACTATTATCATTATCTTTATAGGAGTTATTTCAATTAGTCTAATTGCTTTAATTGTATGTTTGTCTTAGAAAAATATATCAAAAGACAATACATTATTAAATCTTTTCCAGACTAATAATAGTGTTAAGCTGCTATTTTATTCTATTATGAGAGATATTTCATAAAATTGGTTTATATGGATGACACCATTAACCAAATATTTTCTTCAGATTATTGTAAAATTAAATTTAAGATTTTAAACTTTATGTTATGATTTACCTTCTACCAAAATTTCTCCTTCCCTAATGGTATCATGATAAATACCTCAGTCTTTCTTTATTATGATCACAACTCTAACAGATTAATACTTATCAATTAATGATGTTTTGAGGCAAATTTCACAACCATATCAAGAAGTTGCAGAGAAATTTAAAAGTTTGACCAATATTATATACAAGTTGCCCAGAAAAGAAAGCATTGGCTATGAGCCTTGTGCTGTCTTAATCAATAAAAAGAGTCTAAGTCATTGTGCTAACAAAACCCTGTGTGTTTCAACCTAGAGAAATACACACTGTCATCAGCAGCAGCCCTCACCACCACCCGACCACCCTTCACTGACTGCCCTTTAAAAACTCAAACAAGAGCTCTCCCACCGAGTGACGTCTTGAGGTTCCCCCTTTAAGTGCCCATCATCTACTGAGACACAAAGGTCGTCCAGCCCTAATGGTTAGTGTTCTTTTCTGGTGACATCTCAATGGCATATTTTTTCCCCATAAATAGACTTTTTTCCAAAATATGTTCAGGCTATAAATCGGCTGTTAGCTGTCAGTAGTGCAGCTGTTTCTTCCTCTTCCTCTGAGTTAAACTTTACTCCCTAAGTCCAAAATGAAGAATTCTTAATCACTAAGGACTTGGCATATTTTAGTATGTAATAAGATGGCATCATAATGAATTTTTAAAAGAGATAACAAATACTGTGTCAGGTCAGTTTGAACAAATGAAAACTTCTAAGATAGTAAAATGTATTGTTGCTTTATTAAATATAAATATTGAGGTTTTTGTTTTATTTATTATTTACTAAATGGGAATTCTGAGAATTTCTCATTTATTTTAATTCACTGTCACATTTGATAAAGTGAACTTTGCCCTGAAGAAGTTGGTTGCTAGAGCATAAGTGAGAAGTTTGCTGTCACAGCTGACGAGAATTTTCATTAGGATCTGGAACAGATGATGTCTAGGGCTGGGAATAGGCTTTCCCTTCACCTGTAACATTCTGAAAAAATACTGCAGTTCTAAGATACTATTGTCATTACTATTTTTATGGTAGAAAGGGTGAGAAAAATCAGGGAAGCAAGAACAGCTATGATTCTTCATAGCTGATGAAGTCCAGTAAGTTCTGGACTAAATGCAATGCAAAAGAGTAAATAGCTCTGACGTGCAAAGAGATTTTAAGCCACAACGAGGCATAACAAATAAGTCTATAAAACATGCATGAAAAATAATATGGATGTGTTCATAAGCATCCTTAATATTTTCATTAATTTTTTGATATTAACTTTGTTTTGTTACCTTGAAAGAGACTTACAGTTTTAAAAATAATTATTTCTATTATTTATTTTTATTCACTAAAGTAACTACTTGATCCATATTGTATTATTTAACTCTCATTTTTTGAAAAATATTTATAGATCTCTATATATTCCAATTAATCGAACTACTTGAATTGTATGTTTGTGATTACCTGAATTGTATTTTGATATATATTTATCAAAATATATAATATATAATAAACACATATATAAACATATACCTGTTTATAATATATATTTTGAAATATGTTATTTTGAAAAATATACACATTAAGATTCAAAATTCATTCTAGAATAATAGAAATTCAGAATAGTGTTGTCTATAAGAGAAATCACATTTTTAGTTTAAAATTTTCATGTAAGAAAAGCTCTAGGATGAGGTAGGTTCACTTAGGAATTTTACAATTTTTAAAGGAAGAAATAATACAAAGTCTCCACAAACAGTTCAGAAAAGAAGCAAGGGAGGACACTTACCAATTCATAATATGAGAGCAGCATTACCCAGATGATTCCAAAACCAGAAAAGATATTAGAATAAAAAATATAGACTGATACTGCTGATAAACATTGATACAGAAATAATTAACAAAAAATTATGATAAAATACACTAACATTTTTTTAAAAGATAATAAAACATGACCCAGTGGGTTGATTCTGGGAATACAAGGTTGGTTTAACACTTGAAAATCAATCAATGTAATTCATCATATTAATGGAGCAAACAAAACAAAAACTTATGATCATTTTGATAGATACTGAACAACCATTGATGAAATTAAATATTCGTTACTGATAACAATTCTCAGCAAACTGAATAAAAGGAAAATTTCTCACTCTGATAAAGTAATATATGAAAAATCTACACATACATCATCCTTAATGATAAAGTCTGAATGCTTTACCCTGAGGCCAGGTTAAGAGTATTCTCCTTCATCTCTTCTATTCAACACAGTGCTGGAGGTTCTAGCCACAGCCACAACCAAGACTATCTGAAAGACATCAAAATCAGAACAGAAGGGTGAATACTGTCAGTATTCCCAGGTGGTGGGATTGTCTATATAGAAAATCCTACAGAATCAACCAAAGAAATTCCCCCACGTAAGAAGTGAGTTTAGCAGGGTGTAGGACAGAAGACTGACAATAGAAATTTAGTATTATTTTTACATACTAGCAATGATTGATTGGAAATTGAAATTAAAGTAATACCATTTAAAAACCATCAAAAATGAAATATTTAGAGTTGAATTTAACAAAAGTTGTGTAATACTTATACATGAACAATTACCAAACATTATTGATATAAACTTTAAAAATACAAATTATTTGAGAAAACTAGGAGCCATGATTTGGTTGAGGAAATAATAATCTTAAGATGCCACTTTCCTTAAACTGATCTATAGATTCAATAACATTTCAGTTAAAATCCCAACAGGCATTCTGATAGTACTGAACAAGCTGGCTTTTAAATTTATATGGAAATGAACATGACCTAGAACTGCTCAAAATAACTATGAAAAGATAGAACAAAGTTGGAGGACTTATAATATCTGTCCCCAGATATTGTATAACTTATTACATTATCAAACAATGTGGCATTGGTGTGAAAGTCGAGAAATAGATTGAGGAAACAGAATAAATAAGCCAGATAAAAGCTCAAACATACACAGTCAAATTATTTTTATTATTTTTTTTAGGATTTGATCTTTCTGGAGTCTATTTGCCATCTCTAAATCGCAACTGAAATAAAAACATAAACAACATGGTAACAACTTAAATTTTCTATTAAAAATTGCAACAGGTACTCTAAATGATAATATGGAGACAAAAGATTGCTTAACTGATTTGAATGACATGACAGATAATGCATATACTTGATATAATTGTTATATAAAATATATAGATGAACACTATCTTCTTTTAAAAATATAAACAAGATGTGAAAATAGGCATTTCTTTTAAATAAAATAAAAAAAAGAAATTTTGTTCTTTATCATTTGAAGAAGGGAAATTATTATTTAAAAATGTTTAAGTTTATTGAACAATTATTATTTAAACAATGTTTAGGTTTATTAAACAAATTACTATTTAAACAATGTTTAAGTTTATTAAACAATGAGAGGTGTAAAATGTTTAGTTTTCATCATCTTCAAGGTTTATGTAACTTCCAAATTTTGCATATTAACTGAACTTTCAGATCTACTAACATCTGCTGGAGTCCACTCTGGATTCTAAGGTGTCAGTTTCTTGTTGCAAATTTTTCTTTTCTTCTCTTAAATTTCTTGTGTTTCTTTTTGAGAATAGCTAATGATAACTTCACCAGTTTGATAAGGTATCATCACAAGTTGTCATCTGCAAGCCTGACATCCTTGAAAGCATCTTCTAAATTTTGCACTTGTTTCTTTTTTACATCTATTCTTCCTTTAGCACTGTGATTCTACTTGTATTCTGTGCAAATTTGTTTATCTTTTGTTGACCTTCAAATGTAACATTGACATCTTCTGCAGCCTCCTTCTTCATGGTGGCCGCCATGTTAGTCCAATGACTTTTAAGAAAGACAATTCAGTGGAGAAAGAACAACATTTCCAATAAATGATGCTGGAAAACTTAGACAACCTTATGCAAAATAAACCAAAAAAAAAAAAAAAGAAAACCTTGATCCATTCACTGCAACACATAATAATTAATTAAAAGTGTTACATGGACCTAAGTGTAAAACTTATAAATATAAAAAACACTGGAAGTAAACACAAAAGACAATCTTTGTTATCTTGGGTAAGCAATGAATTCTTAAACACAGCATTAATAGCACAACATCCCCAAAAGAAAACAAATAATATATTAATCCTTATTAAAATTAAGAAATGCATTTATTTGGAGGACACTATGAAGCAAATATAAAAATAAGCCACTTTTTGGAAAAAATATATTGCAAATTGCATATTTAAAAAACATTTAAATCAGGATATGGAAGGAACACTCAAACTACAAGAATAACAAAAACAAGCAACCTAATTAAAAATGGATAAAAAATTGTACAGATAGCCTACCAAAAGTATATGGATGGCAAATAAGTATATGAAAAGAAGCTCAATATCATTAACCATTAGGGGAAAGTAAACAATGAGAACCCACCACACAGCCATCGGAACGATTCCAATCAAAACGACTGACAAGAGGGTTGATGGACATGCCAGAAAATAGAACTCTGGAGTACTGCTGCTGGGGTTTGAAATGGGAAATGGTTGGCAGTTAAAAAAAATTAAACATTCCCTTAGTTTAAGTGCCAGACTTCCACCAAGAGAAATGAAAGTATATGTTAACACCAAGACTTTTACACAGGTATTCTTAGCAACTCTTTGTAATAGGTACAGACTGGGAATGACCCAAATATCCACCACTGGGTGAGTAAATAAACAATTTATGGTATATCCTTATGATGGAATACTACTTGGCAATAAAAGGAACAACTATTGATTCATGAAACGAGTGATGATATCAGAATCATTATGTTGGACAAGTAAGATAAATACTGTGTGATTCTAGTAACATAATACTGTAGAAAATTCAATCTGGTTGAGTGACAGAAGATCAGTGGTTGCCTCTAACAGGGATTAAGGAGTAGGAAGGGGCAGGCAGAAGGGATTAAAAAGGGCCCCCCCAAAGTTTCTGCAGGTGATGGTTTATGTTTATTGCCTTGATTATGCTGATGGTTTTCTGAGAGTACACAGGGATCAAAGTTATCAAATTGTACACTTCAAATATGTGAAGTTCAGTGTAGTTAATTATATTAATAAAGCTACAGATAACTATATAAGAAACAAATATATGTTACTCTATTTAATGTATTTGAAAATCTTGAACTATAACCTTGGTCTGTCTGGCTTGAGCTCTCTTGTGTCCTTTAGCATGGCTGCTTGAAACATCATTTAAAACAACAGACAGAGCAATTAAAGTTAGTGGTAATCTCTAACATTATCAATACAAGGGTAAAGATATAGGAAAACATGTTCAGTTGTTTGGAGAGCTGTTCTTTTCAGTCTAAAAAGCTATTATTAGGCTCATTATTAAGCATTATTATGCTCTAGATCAAAGGTGGCAAACACAAGGCCCATGAGCCGAATCCAGCCCACCACCTTGTTTTATCTGGCCCAGCACCTTGTTTCTACCCGGCAGCAGTGCCGAGCTCTCAATTGTTAAGGAGTAGTTACATGTATACAGTCCTGAAATTACATTTAGCCCTTTGAAGGCAACCATGAGGCTGATGTGACCCCTGGTGAAAATGAGTTTGACACCCCCGCTTTAGAGTATAATTATTATTTATTAATAATTATAGAAACTAAGATCGCACTTAAATAAAATGTTAAGACAGACCCTGTGTTTTACAAATACAATTACTCAATATGGACATCATATCAAATTTGACCTTATTATACAAAAAACTTTCTTTAGAGGAATCTTTGCAGGATCAGAATTCTGTAGTGGGTCTTTCTTTCTCTTCCTTCCCCACCTCTCTCTCTCTAGCTTCTACTATATCTTATTGGCCAAGTGATTTTATTGCCAAATCTAGCTGCAAGGGAAGCTGAGTAGACTTCTGCCCATCTAAAAAGTGGAATTCTATGTTAAGGCAAGAGAGGCTGGGCTTTGGGAGGCAACTGGCAGATACTGCCACTGATTTTGATTCAAGAGGCTGCAGCTCTTACTGCATTAAAGCTCAGTCCACCAATTAGCCATGTAACCTTCAACTTAACCTACACAGATATTAGTTTTTTAGCTTGTAAAATGAGAGTCTTGGGCCAGGTGACTGAAATGGCAGGACGGTCCTAGAGGGACCGTAAGTGGAACTGCCAGTTGATGGTTAAAACATCCTGGATGAATTCACTGGCCTGTTTGTCAGTTGAGAATAATCTCTATTTCCACATACACTGAGGTAGAGGTTGCTCTTTTGTAATATTTCCTTCACTAATTCTCCCATCCAGCCAGCCCTGAATGTGCAATATAGGTTAGTATAGGAATTAGGTCCCATTATTGTCCTATTTTCCTTCCCCCATAGGGATGGCACTTTTAAAGTATTTAATCAGTAGCAATAAAAATGTCATCAACTAAAATTTGAAAAATGCTATATTTTTTAGAAGTTACTGCTGATGTTTAGATGTGCACAGCTTCTGAGGCATATAATATAGTGTGTATATTTTTTGTCAGATGACATCATCTCTCTCAGCTAAGCAAAAGAACAATGTTAACAAATATTGAGAATCACATTTAGCTCTTTAAAGTTAAGGGAGAGGATAAATAATAACATATTGTTGTGTTTTATTATTATTATTATTTTTAACCTTATCTGTGGCTATGTTTATTGATTTTAGGGAGAGGGAAAGGTAGAGAGAGAAAACACTGATGTGAGAGAAACATCCGTCTGCTGTCTCCTGTGTGCGCCATGACCGGGGACTGAACCTACAACCAGGTGGTGTACGGGACAGCAATCCAACCAACAAGGCTATATGTTGAGTGACTTAAAGAGCCTTTTTTAAAAGGAGAAAAAAAGTAATACTCCTGAGATTTATTTTACGTTTTGCATTAAACCACATAATATTCCATAAGACTCCTGTGCTCTGTGAAATCCCATATTCTAACCAGAAATCTCCCATGCCTAATCCAGCTTAAGCTGTTATCACTGCTTGTGTAGGCTCTGGTGGTTACTGCCATGTGCAACCCCATGTCAGGAGTGTGTAATAACCTACATGAAGCCACTTTATGGACCAACTTTATCCTCTGTCATAAAGTAAATTGGACTCTAGGGACTTGTGTATTTATTAATTCAGTTTCCCTTACTTGCCCATAAAAAATAAATATATCCTTTTTAAAACAATCTCCACACATAAAATTTGAGAGTAAGACAACATCCTTTTAGACCTTAGTCTTTTATTTTTTATTTTAAGAAAAAAAGATTCTCAAAATTACAAAAACTTCCAAAATTTTATAAAATTAAATATAGATGTTAGCATAATTTGAGGTAATAGCATATACGCTATTCAATTTTCATTAAATACATCCTTTTATAAAAATAATTATATAATTTTGGGTCTAGCCAGGAGGCAAAAACACACATTAATCCAAACAAGTGAAGTTTATTGTAAAGAATTGACTAGTAACTAGGGATTAACTACAAGAGGTAAAGAGAATCCCAAGGAACACGGAAATATCCAATAAAGCAGCAGGTGACTCTGGCTAAGGCAAAGTGCCCCAGGAAGGAGCACATTTGAAAGGAGTGAGCTATATAGCCCAATGGGCAGTGGTGAAGCTTGCTGAGGTGCTGCAGGCGGTGAGTAGAAAGCCTCCTGCCGGGATGCTAGGAAAGTTCCCTGGGAATCAGCTCAGTCACAAGGGGAACCTCTAGATAGCTGTCTGCCAGGGACCTGCTAGACTCTAGGATACTTACTGGAGCAGCAGCTGAACTTGCTTGGATATTGGTAGGAATGCAGACTGGTGAAGCCACTGTGGAAAACAGTATGGAGTTTCCTCAAAAAAATTAAAAATAGAACTGCCTTTTGATCCTGTGATTCCACTTCTGGGAATATACCTGAAGAAATGCAAACATTAATTTGAAAGAATATATACACCCCTATGTTCATTGCAGCATTATTTACACATGCCAGGATCTGTAAACACTCCAATTACCCATCAGTAGAGGAGTGAATAAAAAACTATAATACATTCACACAATGGAATACTACTTGGCCATAAAAAGAAGGAATTGCTGCCTTTTATGACAGCATGGATGGACCCGGAGACTATTATGCTGAGTTAAATAAGCCAGTTAGAGAAAGACAAATACCATATGATCTCACTTATATGTGAAATCTAATAAACGAAATAAAGTGACCACCAAAATGAAGTGACTGACAAAGCAGAAACAGAGGCATGGATACATGGAACAGACAGACAACGGCCAGAGTGGAGGGTGGGTGGGGTTCCCTTTTCTCCACATCCTTGGCAAGGCTTGTTTGTTGGTTTATTGACAATATCCATTTTGACAGGTGTGAGGGGATATCTCACTGGGGTTTTAATTTGCATCTCTCTGATGTTGAATGAAGTTGAACACTTTTTCATATTAATGCTTGTTTATATCAACTCTTGCACTGTGGTGCAATTGGTCATTTTGCTCAAGAACCTATTGATGACAATAAGTGAGAATTTACTGTATATCCTACACTCACAGAGCTCAACATTCAGGTTGAGTGAGTCAAACAATAAACAAACACAGGGATAGTGATTCAGGTATTAGAAGTGCTGTTATTACAACAAAACATAAAACAGGGTAACAAGATAGAAAATAATGTTGGAGGCATGGAGACTTGAAAAAAGGAGTTTCAACTTCCAAAATAGAATATTCAAATAGACAATGGATTTTAACAAGTTTAATATGTTTTCTAATGCTATCATACACTTTGTATTTGTATTAATGTTTTTATGGAACAGAATACTTTTGTATCCCTTTAGCAACCAAGGTTGGATATGCCACAGTCTCTTTTCTCCTGCTTCATCTTTATAAAGGGACCTAAGTTTACTTGCTTGTAAATGTTTCAGTTGCTCATAGGTTGAGAAACTAGGCAGATGTAGCTTGCAGGTTTCCTGGTTACAATGGACACAACTGTATTTTCAAAACTCAGGTTGACCACATATTTTGACAAGTTTCAACTAGTTACTGTATTTCTGGTTGCTTGAATATTCCACATCTCCTAAGGGCAATGTTGAAAATGCTGAAAATCATTCAACAGTTAGTGCCCACATAAGATGATATTTCAGCACTGGGATATCTCTTAATTATATGTGTTTCCACTGTATGTGTAAATAGGGAATAAAAGTTGCTGAAATGCCATTAACAATGGCTGTTGAAATTTTGCACTTTAGAAACTATATGCACGGAAAGGGAGTTGAACATTTGATGGTGAATGTGCAATTGGGCAATAGCAAATATAGCTAATTTTAAGGGCAGGTAACTGTAGCACTGTAAAACTAAAACAACTTTGTTTTAAATAGGAAATGTAGCCACAGACGTGAAGCTGAGTTTTGGAAGTTAAAAGGAAAAAAGTAAACCTTATGATTATTTTTAAAATGTCACCAAATTTTAATTTGATTTCAACCGGACCTTTGTCATAGGATGTGAAAATTTAGGACTAATCTTTATCTCCCTGTAACTAGTCATTCATCTTGTCATGACATTTTTTGTTTGTAACTTTGTAAACCAATGTAAATGGAATTGCATTAGCATTTTGGTTCATCAAAGATTTTGTTCTTTCAAAGGAGATTCTTTCAAAGGTTCTTTCAAAACGCTGTTATTAATTAAAACAATATTTTTCCTTTTTTAATTTTTTAAAAATTTTAATTGTTATTCAAGTACAGTTTTCTGTCGTTTACTCCCGTCCCAGTCCACCCCCCAATATTTTTTCTTTTAAAACAATTGACTGCTTATTAAAATCACTTGGTTGAATTGGTATTTAACATCATATAAATGAATATATCTTGTCAACTTAGTTGAAATTGCAATGCAAATGGACATCATTTAATATGTTTATAACCTTGTTTATATCTCTATTTCAGAGAGACATTTTGTTATTAACTCACCACACTATTTGTAAGAGAGTTAAACTGTGAAAGCAAATCACTGCAAAATTCAAAGCGTTGAATTCTGGGAATAATAACTTTAAAATTCTAAAGTTTTGTGTATCTTTTAAATTATATGAACATAAATGTTGAGCTAATGCATCTGAGTGATTACATTATGATGGTTAAAAAAAATCCAAAACTCAGACAAAATATTATCGCCTCTGCTGATTGAAAAGGAAATATATGTACAGTCTAATAAAAAGAGTAAAAAGGTTCCCAGAAAACTGACAATTACAATTTTTTTCTTGTGTCCCATTCAAATAAGTTCGTAGTTAGTTTTCTGAGAAAATCAGGTGATCGTTAAATGTGGCTGGAGGACTCCTGGAGACACGCAATTACTGTTCTCCTGGGTATCGTTGCCCTCAGTTGCATGATAAGGGATCACTGCTGGGGCAGGGAATTGTGTTGGCCACATTAAAGGAAGAAAATATGTCGTAAAGAGCAATGAATGAAAAGGTACAAAAGTTTTAAACAAGTTCTTTATCTCTTTTTAGTCCTCAGATACCTGATGTTGAATAGCCAGATCATTTTATTATTGCAAATGCCATGGTTGTAATCTTTTATTGCTTGCAGTATGGGCCTACAGCATTAAGTTAGTATAAAATTACATATAGTTTAATATATCTGTACAACACCTTTAAACAAGCTTCTCTAGGCAAGAAGGTTATCTGTCTTATAAATCTATTATTCCATTGTACATCTTGATAGCCTAGCATTGCTCCTAGCCATGTTTAAGCATTAAATAGTGCATTATTATTTCACATAAATCAACCAGAGATGTGTGAATTCATAAATTTTGCATTTGCACAGACAGTATTTTAAACGTTTTACTGCTTCGTGGGAACTCAGAGCACAAGCCTGTACACAAATCAGGACCTGGGAAATTTCAATAAAATTTAATATCACAATTACATCTTTTCAAAGTCAATGCATACATACTTTAGAAGTATTTTAACTGAATCCAAAAATAAAAGTCAAATGTGAGGGGCGGCTTGCTTTTTTTGCTGGAGTTTAGTCAGCTATTGTCATTATAAGCTAAATGAACATTTTGGCTTTTTATTCTATAAAAGCAAATGATATAAAGAGAGTAAGGCTTTACAGAAATTGATATTAAAATATATCAAAGTCAGAAATCTTGGTAATTGTCTTTCATTTATGTAATCTAATGCAGATAGAAATTACTGCAGAATTGATAAGCTTGCATTACAATGAATATATAGCTTTATTGCTTGAGCTTGAAATAAATTTTAAAAGTCACAATTTAGGCTATAAGTTATATGAGGGTAAGAAGACTTTTCTAGAGATTTCTAGGTGATTCTGATTTGAAATAGAATTATATTATTTTTCTTATTTCTAGGCATTTTGTGGGTGGTAATGTTTACTATATATTTAGAATTGTTTAAAAATGTTCCCAGAAAATGCTTCTTTTAAGGTTTTGCTTAGTAGAAAATGCCTAAAAAATTAAGGTACAGGAGTTGTACAATAGGTTTGGGGAAGATTTCTGCTTTAGCATGTGTGTGGTGAAAATTATATTCCCTCTGAAATAATTCCTAATGCATACGATTAAGTGAAAAAAATGCCACACTAATTTTAAAGTGACAAATGTGTTATCTAGAAATAGGTGATGTAGAAAGATAAATTGCTGAACATAGAGCTTGCTTCCAATCATCAAATTCTGGGCAGAAAGCTGATAGGAAAGAAGAGAAAAGAAAGAAAAATTCATGAAAACTTTTTGGGGGATTGTTCTTAACAGAGATGCTTTTTAGAGTTACCAGTAAGTGATTCCTGGGGGAATAAGCAAGAAAGGATAGTATCCTACCATGCACACTCCTTTTCATAGTGAGCGATTTTTCTCATGATGAGGATTTATCACACTAGAAAACCAGTTTCTGTTTTCATTTATAAACTTTAGATATCTTCTCTGCCGTTCTGAATTTTGCCTTTTCTTTCCTGATGGACTAAAAACTTCAGATCTAAGGTTAACAATACCAGAAGGTCATTGTTTAGAGATCAGTCTCTTCAGGGAGAAAAGAAAAAGGCAAGCCACGGTGAGTCTTTAGAACCCTGCAGCTACTCAAGGTGACGACAAGCGTTACCACACCCGGGCAGGCTTCAGAATGTTAGGAAGAACGTGGGCGTAGTGACTGTGCATGCAAAACTAATGGAAGCTTCTCTCTTACTCTGATGAATGTTGGAAAAGGAATGGCTTAAATAAAAAATTCACTTTCTTTATTATGACGTTTGACTATTTAGCATTCACTGGTTTGGGGTTCATTTAGTTTTTGATGGTACAGCTACTCCTAGTTTGTTTTGTGTATGTGGGTGTGTGTGTGAAAGTTTCATCTTTTTGCCTGGGTCTAGACTATCAAGGATATGAGGGAAAAAATGATTCATTATAGAAATTACATTTTGTGAGCTAAGCCAGAAGGCACTGTCTTTACTTTAGCTCTTGTATAAGCAAGAAATAGTGTTATGTATATATTTTATTTGTATATAATGTTTACTTAGCAATGTATATATTTATACCACACAAGTGGCCCACACTACCATTATGAAAATCCCTCTATTTTTCAAAAGCTGAGGGAGGGCCAAGTGTAAACATACATGTTTGAAAATTCTCAGTGTGTCAGCACCTTTTACATAAATATATGTATCTTTTTTCATAACATTAACTTTACTGGTTAGAGGGGAAATTAGAAGTAAGAGATGGATAATAAATATGTTTAATTCTATAACATAATGAATTTGCTTCATCTCTTTTAAAAATATCTGGTTGCAAACATGGATGTTTCCATTTTGAGTAATGGATTCTTCTGTTTACTCAACTCACAGATTCTGTTTCCATTGGATAAACCATGGTTAAGTGTTTAAAATAAACTTTAGCGCTGAAGGTACTTTTGTATTTTATTGTTCTGTCCCTTTGCTTGCATGATTATTAATTCACCTAAAAGAAAATGTTCAGGTTTAAGCAGAAATCAAGATGGTGGGTCAAAAACAAATTAAAAAATGGCTTTAATTTTCATAAGTTTGGCTCTATCTATTTTGTTAAACATATTCATTAAAGATTTATTTTAAGCTGTTTTAATGAAAAGCATACTCTTTTCATACTATTCATCTCCTCAAATGAGCAATCTACAGGGTTCAGCACAAATAACAACACTCTTTCATTAAATAAAGATCTTTAATACAAAATCATAAGCATGTAAATCTGTGACATAACAGTATCACACTCAAGCACACCATGTGACATTTTAGGTGAAATGTTTGAATTGCTGTCCATTTCATGCGAGACATTCACGGACCCTACAAACCACACTCAATGATGTTATTTTTGCCGGACCCTGTATTAATATACCTTATACTTTTATTAAAGTCTGTGCAGCTAGGTAATAGTAATATAATATTACCTTTTATTAAATGCAAAGTACCATATTTTATAAATAAAACTGACTACCATAAGAAGCTATGAAATATAGTTTATCTTTGTTTTCTTTTTTATGATGAGCTGTCACTGACCTACTTATATGTGCTGAGAAGAGCACAAGATTTAGTGTCATAGAATCCTGATCATAGAAAAGACTATTATTTAAATTTTCTAGGCAGACATGCTTTGGAACTTGTGTTCCAAAGACTGCTGGTTGGCAAGGATGTACCCTTCCAGTGAACATGGCCCAGTGCCACACCATCCCTGGGACCAGGGGATTATGGCATGTGAGAAGTGATGGATGTCACTTCTGAGCTGAACCACTTAAGTAGATAAAGGTGCCCCTTCACCCATTTCTTCCACCTCAACCTGAGGAGGGAGGATTCTGAGCCTTTGGAGAAAGCAGAACCACAAGACAGAAGTCATGAATGACTACAAACACTGACAAATTTTAAAATTTGTTTGTTGCATCATCTGACATTATGGTGCAGACTAATACATACAATGTAAAATCTTGGGAAATTTACTTAATGTGGAGACAGCATGTTTTTTTCTTATAATTTTGTTTCATATGTAGTCAGAGTTTGTAGTATAAAATGAATTTATTATAAGGAGGCCCACCTCAAAGAGTTGCCAGGAACATCAAATTAAATAACATAATGATGAATTGTTTTCTAGATGCTAAACAAATGTACAAAATTAGCCATAATTTTTACTATATTCTGGGACATTATAAGACATTGCAGGTCTTATTTACTTAAACCTAAGTTCACCAGTATGAAAGAAATCTCATTAATACCATACTTTAAATTTATCTTTTCTAAGTTATTGATCACAGCACCTCCCTCTGTTGTGAAGAGTCAGCAATGTAGTATGGCTTTTCATTGTTTAACTATTTTTATGGGTGACTATTTTGTGTCAGGCAATGTACTAGATTTTGTTATTCTATCATTCTTTCCTTTTTTTCACATGAAGACATTTAGGCTCAAAAAGATTAAGTGAATTGCCCAGGGTCACATAACCGGTAAATGCTACAGTTGTGATTCAAACCTGGTTCAGTTTGACTTCAATAACATCGATAATACCACACCGTATCCTCACCCACATAGTGATTAATGTAGTTTGCCCCTTGAATCCAAAGGAATAAAAACATCAAAGACCCTGTCTTAACCCAGGTTCTTCAGAAAACAGAACCTGAGGCAAGGATTACAGTGCTGCTGTCTGATTTGAAAGATACATACTTAGAGCAAAGAGATGAGGTGGGAGCAAGGGGTGGGGAGAGGAATGGAGCAGAGAGTGATGTGAAGCAAACTGATGTGGTGCGTCACTGCACCGTTCTTGCTTCGGAGCAAGCCACAGAGACCCTGCCCACTGGTTGTCTTGTGTGCCTGTCTAGCACAAGGGGTATCTCCAGACAGGTTTTGGGGAGAATCCATGCCACCAAGTAGTTGTGGGAATGGAGAAGAGCAGGATTGTAGCTGTCTGCATGTCTCGTCTCCTCCCACTCTCATTTCCTATTGTTCAAGGTTCTTCATTAGGGCAGAACTGACTCCTCTGCCCTTTCAGTTGCATCATTTGGCCCACTGGATAGTCATTCAGGATGCCAGATCACACCCTGAGCGTGGTACTTGTTTCATCCAGGTCTGGAAGTGACTTTAGAGGCTGTATGGTGGAAGCTGAAGGGTTGGCTCTCTATATTCTGGGCCGATCCCTGAAAGGCCCAGGTATCAGCATTGCAGGACAGAACTGGAGAGAGCTGATGAGGGTTTCAATGGCAGAGACCATAAAGAAAATAGGAAACATGAGCTATGTATCTGATATAGAACCTTCAAACGATTCATTCAGCTAATATTTATTAAATACCAACTGTGTACTGGGCACTTTTCTAGGTGATGGAGAAACAGCAATAAAAGAAAAATATATTTCTGCCTTCATGAAGCATGTATTCTAGCTGGGGACAAATAAAAATGAGGTAAGTAAGTATAATATATGGTATGTTGGAGGGAGATGAAGCTAGACATGTGCATATGAAGTATTTGTAAGCAAGAGTAGTAAGAAAGTTCTTACTGAGGAGATGACATTTGAATGAAGACCTTAAAGTAGTGAGGAGTGATGATGACAATATCTGAGCATGAGCAAATGCAGAGGCCCTGATTTGGGAATGTATTGGCATACTTAAGCAAGAGGAAGGAGGAGAGTAGGCTAGAGAGGAATGAGAGATGAGGAGAATAGTCTGAGACCTAGACCTTGGTAAGTCATGTGGGCCATTGTGAGGGCTTGCTGATTAGTCAGACATTTTGGCCTGGTCAACTTGTTTGTTCATCACAACAGCACCGAGAGATAGGTCGCCTCATTCCCACTTTATGAATGAGCAAACTGAGCCTCACAATAATCAGGTTAACTACCTAAGATCAAAGCAAGTAAAAACTCACAAAAAATGACAAGAATAGTCATTTCTCAGGAGGAGTAAACACACCTGAGCAAAGAAAACCCACTCAGTTCCACGTAGCTTTCCAAATTAAATGCCTAAGTATTATTGAGCACTGGGAATAACAGCAGGCCATACCTTCCAGAAAAAGCTTTCGTCATTCATTCCTTAAAACAACCCTCCAAGGGAGGCACTATAACTTTTTCCATTTTGCAGGTGAGAAAACAGGTATTTTGGTCACTTATTCCAGGTGACACAATTGGAAAGTGATGAATCAAGAACTGAACAGATGCGTTCTGTTTTTAGAGCCTGTGCTAATAATTAGGATAACCATTACCTCTACGAATGCTTTTGTTTTGTTGTTATATGTAATGTTTTCCTTCAGATTTCTTCCTAGTCATTCTTCTGCAATTTTGAGAGAAACCATATCATTCTTTGTCTTTTTCAGATAATTCCTTTAGCAGTTTGTTATAATTTTTCTATTTTGAAGAAAATAAAATAATAATTAACTTTTAATATTTCCTTATCTACTTTTATCTTATCTCCATGATTGTGCCACACTCTTTTCACTAATTTTTCTCAACATTGTTGGTTTTCTCTCTTCCTTTCTACTAGATTACATCTTTTTAAAAAATTTCAGCATATAGCAGTGAATAGGAGACTGTTTATCTTCATGTGAATTCATTTTTTGGAGGGGGCTTTGTTTTGAGTAATACTTTGGTTAGGTATAGAATTTTATGTTGACAGCTCTTCCTCTCTTGTTTTCTGGCACCTGTTTTTGCTGATGGAAATATTGCTTATCTTTCCATTTTTTTCTTTCTGTTTTTATGCCTTATTTTTAGGTTTTCCCTTTGGTTTTAAAATTCTAGAATTTTATTACAGTGTGTTTTGATGTAGATTTAAAATAAATTTACCTATTCAGATTCCTGTTTTTTTCTTTTATGTAAAGGTTTATTCCTTGGTTTTGGGAAATTCAGTTATTTCTTTTTTAAATATTGTCTTTCCATTGTTTCTATAATTCTTAATTTCTGGAACTCCTGTTAAAGATATATTAGTGGAATTTACTTTTCCACTTTTTAAGATTCTTAACTTTCTTTTCATATTGTTCACATTTCATCTTTCTGATGTATCTTCCAGTCCATCAGTTCTCTTTTTATCTGTATCTAATCTGCTATTCACCTGCATTCGAGTGTTTGAAAAGTCAAATTTATTAAGCTAAAATTTATATATCACAGAATGTCTACATTTTAATTATAAAACTTAATGAGTTTTGAGAACCGTATACCTACCTGTGTAGCCATCACCCCACTAGTATAAAATATGTTTGTCATTCCATTAAGTTCCCTTTCTTCTTTGTCATGAATTCATCTACCATCTCTCTCAGCAAAAACTTATTTATTTCACAATAAATTGGCTTTTTCTGTTGCAAAACTTCACAAATATAAAAGCATATAGTATTAATATTCTTGTAGTCAGCTACTTTCAACACAAGATGTGTATTTGAGGTTCACCTATGTTATATTTATCAAAAAATTATTCTATTTCAATGCTGTATGACATTCCATTTTAAGAATATACTACAATTTGAATGATGAATGCCTGATTTTACTTTTCTACATACTTTTTTCTTCTAAAATCATATAACAAAGCAGAAGTCCAAATTAAACCATACATAAACCACTCTTTTTTATCCTCGCCTGAGGACATACTTACTGATTTCAGAGAGAGAGGAACAGAGGGAGGGGGCGAGGGACAGAAACATCGATGTGAGAGAGAAACGTTGGTTGCTTCCCAGCTGAGCCACACTGACCAGGCCATGAACCACACTTTTAACACTATGTGATACTGAAGTAGAATAATAAATCAAATTAGAGACTGTTTCTTTTGTCTAATACTGAGAGTGCATTTAGAAGGGAGAGAAGGTGTAAAAGACTTTATAAAAAGGATAGGTGGGTGAGGATGTTTAATCAAACACGTAAATCACTCCCATAAGAAAAAAGTCCAAGAATAAGAGCCAAAATACTAAACACAGCGTTGGAATTTGGTCGTATACTACACTGTCTCTAGGGAAGGGGCTTGAAAATGAGTGGAGCCAGATAAAGTGTCCTTGAGGAAACACTGCTCTGGGGGACAATCCCCTGGAGAGAGGGCAGAGGTACCCTCTGCAGGTGTGGTAATGAAGGCGAAGAAGGAAATAAAAGGTAAGGAATTATGATTTTGTTGGAGAGAAAATGAAAAACGATAATACTTTTACCCATTCCTTATCATTATCCATTAAAATATCCATTTTGTATTTAAAATAACAGAAGAGGGCACTCTTGAATTAGTAACCTGTGCATGAATTGAATAAGAATGCAAAAAAATCACATTCATATAAAACTAGTATAAGAAGAAATTAGAAAGCCTGAATTAAATAATTTCAGTGGTCAAATATACTCCCCCTCCTAAAGAATCACAAAGTAGAAAAGTGTAACACAATGCCTCAAACTAAAATAAATATTTTCTAAGCATTTGGAGGTAATAAAAAATACACCTTGAATCAAAAGTTCAAAATCTAATAACATAAATGCATAAAAATTAAGATAAAATTGGACAAAAGTTGATTGAATTCAGGAATAAAATAAAGACTTCATTACAAGGTATACAGGGAGAATAGATTCAAATAAATATTTAAAATTAAAAATATTGCTCCCAACCTACCAGTGACAGAAAACCAGA
>PVKM010025193.1:9721-20163 GCA_004027735.1 Carollia perspicillata
GCATGCTAATAAGAATCTTTTTCTTGCACAGTTTCACATAGTTAAGTATGCTTGTTTACATTTCTCCGAATTTAAATCGACTAAAGAAAGCGCAGCCTCTGAAGGCAGGGACTCGCAATGTGAGACCTTCATCTTATAAGCTCAGATGGCTTGATTTTCCATGTGGCCAGGACTCCTGCTGAAGCTTCCAGCAGCCTTCAGAAAAGCCAGTGAGATACCCTTGGGCTGAATGAATGAGAACTTTCTGGAGAGCGGAAGGCTGGTGGAGGTCCAGCTGGAAAAACATATGGCAGCAGAGGCGGAAAGAGCGCTTCATGACCGGGAGCTTCATAAAAAATGTCTGCAGGCTCGAGGCAGCCTTTACAACCTAAGATCTTACTAAGCATGATGGATGTTCTTACTTCTAGGACGGCCTCCAATTCACCTGGACCGCAGCCAGCCCAGCATCCTCAGGCGCCCCTCTGGGCGGGGCGAGCACAGGGACAGCCTCACATCACATCCCACCTCCAGGCCTGGAGTCTGTGCCTGGACTGCCCCCCACCCCCACCCCCGTCCTCTGGAGCACAGGCAGTGGCAGAGTGTTGTGTTGTCTTGAAAGGCAAACAGAGTTTGCAAGTCTCTGTGCACAGTGTTTTATAATAGATGGGTCAGGAGGGAAAATGGCTGTGGTCAGCTCTCTGCTTCGCCACACGCGAACTCAGACGGAGCGTTTCTGGGCTGCAGAGCAATGCAGACCCAGCCCCCGCAAGCTTCAGCCTCAGACCCCTGAGGAGAAGACTTCTCAGTAAATGCACAGCTTGGAGATTTTACATCACTTCCTCCTGACCCAGTGTCACTTCCAAAATAGTGCAAAGGAATAGTTGATTTTCCCATGTTAATTCTCTATACTCCTCATCGCTCTTTGCTAACAACCATTTGTTTCCATTACTATCAGAATGCTGTATCCGTTAGAAAAGAGAGATTAGGAAGGAGTTACTCAGAATGTGAAAAAAACCCACTTGATCAAGTCTGTAATTTACCAAAGGATTGTAAAAAAAATGCTAGTAAGTTTCTCTATAATGTTTAAATAGTATTAGGTCTTAAAAAAATGTAACCAGCATATACTTTTTAAAGATGCATGCATTGTATTCAGTGTAGCCATCGCTAGCTAACAGTACTGTTCTTCTTGAACAGATACTACTGTCACCCTTTCAACTCCTCTGACAGACGGCTTGGCCCCATTTTCCTTCGGCCGTGGCAATCGTAGAAGCAGCAGTTACCATCGCCACAGTAGTCAGGGCCCCACTTTCCCTCCCAGTCACCCTGACAGTTCTCTCTGTCCGTGTGCTCACATTTCCAACGTGCGTGTTTTCATCGCTGGACAGAGAGAGGTCAAGAGGTCAGTTACGCACGCTCCATGCTGACAAAGCACCGGCACTCGCTTTTGGTAAGAAAAGAAGCAAATTCCAGCCCTTTATGTTTGGGTTGTGTTTTTCCTCTTAGGAACTCAAAGCAAAAACCAAGACGGCCAAATGTGTATGAATATATGTGTACACATTATTATTGCTACTGTATTATATGTAATTATTATATATTATTAAATATCCCTATACCACATATTTAAACATATAGTATTTTTAAATATATATATTTAAAACAATGTCAGGTAATACATTACTTGTTTATAGAGAGTTTTCCATCCATCTGTCCGAAGAGGGGGATGTGTATCCGAGACCACCTGGGCCCAATGGAGAAAGGCTTTGAAAGCTGGCATTTCTAATGGTCAGAGAGAGAGAACAAAATCACCTCTTCTCAAGTAAGGCTTTCCTCTTGGGGGGGCTCCAGGGGCGCAGAAATAGATCTGGGCTGGGGTGTGGCTAAATGTTAGCCTTTTCTGAGGGTTCCAGGTCCCCCTGAGCGCCCCAGGGAAGCCCCTCTGCGGTGTCTGTCATGGCGAAGTAATGCTCTCTCTGCTGCCATGTTACCGTGTGAACCAGGCAAATTGCTTTTCTGTGCTTCATTCATTTGCCTCTGTAAAACTGATACAATACCAACAACAAAACCAAGCGCCAGATACCTGTGAGACTTGCTAAAACGTCCCAAGACCACACAGTGTGGGTCAGTCTCTCCCAGCAGTGACGAGTGTAGGGCCTGCAAGCAGGGCACCAGGATTCTCATGCCGCTTTTGCCTGCTGTGCGATCCTAGGCAAGTTACTTCATCTTTCGGTGCCTCAGTTTTCTTCTCTGTGAAGTGGGTACAAGACAGCAGTCACTGCAGAGTTTGGGAGGAGGACTGAACGACATGCAAAGTGCCTGGAACACTGCCAGGCGCACCCGGCGCCTCCACTAACACTGGCTTTGGATCTGTTGTCTTTCCAGACCTGGCCAAAGCAGGCCCCAGTCCTTGGCCAGACCCGGGATCTCACTTTAGGAACTGCCCTTGCTGCTCAGAGTGTCCCATTACCCCAGGAAGTCGTTACCACCAGCATGGCCTGAGCCCTCATTTTGACCGTCTTGGAGAGACTTGTCTCTCCGGCCTTTCAGCGTCATCTGCCACTTTCGATAGCGCTCCGTGGGGCCTCTTCCCCCCCTGGGCTGTGAAAGTCATACCCTGTGTCTACCCAGCCCAAAGAAGTCGGAACTTCGGGACTCCCTCTGTGTTTTGTCATTATTAATAAACAGTGTGTGCTCTGTCTCTGTCACCCCCCGCCCCAGCCCCGGCCCTCCAGGCTGGAGGTGTCAGGCCTCAGCACGCAGTAGGCGCTCAGTCAACGTCTGCAGCGCTGCCTCGGTGGCGACATGGCGAAGGGCTTCTGCCTCCCTGTCCCTCTGGGTCGCCGCCGCTCCTCCTGGATCCAGCTGCCACGGGGTAAACCCTGTAAGGGTGTCTGACTTATTGTCCAGGCTTTCCCTCATCTGAGATTGAAATTCTTTGTGGTTAGATTTAACCTGTTTCAGGTTTCCAACTTTTTTTTTGGGGGGGTTGTTATTTAGGTCTAAATTTCACTTTATTCAGGAAACAGGCTTAGGAATGAAGCCCCCGCAACATCAAAACCACACACAATTATTCTGGAAGCAACTCCTCTTGGGATGTATAAGAGGCCCTTTAACAAGGGAATCATACTCTCTGAGAGGTGCACCCAAGATTACACATCTAAAAAATGAAGGCCTTCCTTAAACACAGTAAACTACGGTGACTATTGCTTCTCTCTCGCCCCAAACCCCTCTGCAACACATCTCGATTCAGGGGCACGCCAACTGAACGAGGTCAGGCACTTATGGAAGTCAAGGTTAATTAAAAGATTAGCTTACAACGTTAAAAAAAAGGAAGAGTGACCTTTCCTTTACACACACATTTTCTGAACTCAAGTGTACTTGATTTTTTAAAAGAACGCTCACTATTTTGGATTATTCACACTGTTAGACATAATAAGGCTCGTGATACTTTTAGAGACCCATAAAAATAGTTTCTTTTAAAGTCAGAAGGGAGAAAATTATATAACAATAGTGGATATATAATAACCCATCCTAGATTATATTCGTCTTTCTACAGCAGCAGCAGCAGGATGTAATTTTGAATTTTTTAATGGAGGAAGCTCATCTCCCCTTGCTCGTCAGCTCTCCATTTCTCTGCCTCAAAATTGCTACAAATTTTGTAATCACTACAGAGGCACCGACTCCCCTTTCACTCCCTTCTCTGAGGACCAGGCGGAGCCCTAGGGCCCACGCCCACTGCGTCCCTGGTTGAGTCTCGCGGCCCATCCGTCAGCCTAGCTTTTCTTGCCCCTCCTCGTCAGTTCCTGAGGCAGGCTCCTGGCCAACTTCTCTGCATTCCAGCTCCCTCCTACAGCAGCACTCCTGACCATCCCAGGGTGGATCTTAGCACTGTTTCAGCATATTCTTCCTCTGCTCCCAAATTCTACCTCTTCAGCCCAAACTCCTAACGCAGTTTCTAAGGCCCCGCTCTGGTGGGCCTCTCCACTGTGGCCTGTGTGTCTCCTACTCATGAACACCCACCAAGGGTGACAGATAAGGACTCCCTTCACTCTCCTGTGCACTGGGTCTGCTGGTGTTGTCTTTTGCTCATGGTCTTCCCTTCACTCACTCACTCATTCGTTCCATAGTTTGAGGGACTGCTCTGTCCCATGCACTTGAAATGTCCCCTTACTACTCATGCCAGTCCTACAACACTTTCAAAGCTCAGGTCACATAACCCTGTGATCACTGGTCTCTCTCCTCTGGTCTCCCAGGGTACAATGTTGGCGGTGTCTCAGAACTTAGCACTTGGTTACGTGTGTGACATGGGATTCCTTGACTGTGTCATGTGTGCTACTTGTTAGGGTTTTGCGAAAGTCGTGACCTACCTTTCCTATCGCCCGGCTGCACCCGACCTCCAGCCCGAGGCTGGGAATCAATAATAACCACCATTTTTTCAGGCGCTCACTATGCTATGACTCAGGCACTTAACTGTGTTCTACACTCTATATACGCTTATCTCTGTGAGGCTGATATTATTGTCCTGCACTTACAGGGAGGAAAACTGAGGCTCAGAAACATTGAGTGACTTGGCAAAGTTTACATGGTCATTAAATAGCTACACTAGAATTTAAGTCTAGGCCAGACATAATCTGAAAACTATGCTCTCGGCCTCTTTGTTAAATTAACTACTTTTGGGTGGATTTGTAGATATTAACGTCCACTCATTCTCTTCTCGGTGTCAGTTATACTTCGTTTCTCCTCTGTCTTTGTAGTGTAAAGGCCTGTGATTCCATTCTTTAAGCTCTTAGATCAGACCCTTCTAGGATCTCATCAGAACTGCCCACCAGACTTGGTTATTTGGGATGCGTGTGTACATGGTTTCATACATCGAGCCCACAAGTGTTCCCACCCAGCCTTTACTGTTCTCTCTTGCAAAGTCGTATATTTTGTCAATTAAAACTCAAGATTTAGAAAAATGTAAGAACAATGGAAACAGAAATGAGGAATGTAAAAGTAGCATCTCAAAATGAACACTTACATGGAAAGGTTCACACCCAGGAACTCCTCATTGGGGTGCACAGTTATGTGAAGTCACTAACGCCGTGTGTCTCTGTTGCTCTCTGCTTAGTTTCCATAAAGCCTTACCATTAGATTGCGGCGCATATCTAGACCGTTAAAAAGCCTCTGTAACATTAAGAAAATAAAATATTAAATTGCTTAACTACATAGTAATTTTATGTTAAGAACATTTGGCGGGGTTGAAAACCCCTTGGGATTTTTACAGCAGGGTATCATTGCAAACAAGATCTGTGATATGACTCGGGGTTCTAGAACATGCCATCACATTGTTGGAAGATGAAGTATTTGCTTACTAGCCCTTTGATGCAATTTGTCTCTTGTCACAGAAACTGCTACCTGTCTCCCAGTGTCCATCCTCTTTTCTTTCTTGAAGATAGAACCTAGTTTTAGCTGGACTCATAGCCCTAGTGGCTGATCACCAACTCACATGTTCTTGTGTACCACTGGGCATCATTTCCCAGCCTCCCCTGCGGTTACTCACAGCCATGTGCTTCAGTCCTGGCTATTGGTGGATGGGACTACTACGTGTCACTTCCAGGTCTGGCCCACGGAAACCTCCCTTGCCGATGCTCCATGCTCTTTCCCCTTTTCCAGCTTGATGCAGACGAGTAAGAAGGTGGGGGAAGATGAATGTTGAAGATGGCAAAGGAACAAGATAGAAGACACCTGGGGCCCTCAATCGCTGCCTGGGGGAGAACCACCTGCCAATCAAGAACACTATTTTGGACTTTGAGGGAGAAATAAATTTACATCATGTTTGAGCCACTGATCATTTTTTCATTCCAATAATAAGCTATAAATACCTTACTAACACAGACATTAGAATTTTTAAAAAACATGTTTCCTAGCTTCACTTGCTAAATGTAGCCAGGTAACTAATTTCTGACCAGTGCAATGTAAGCAGAGTGTTTTGTGCAACTTTGCAGGAGACTGCTCAAGGGAAGCTGATTTGGGGGTGGGACTGGGAACGTTTGGTCTTCCTTTGCTTCCCCCTGCCACTGTCTAGAACTCAGATATCATAGCAGGAATTTCACCGACCATCTCACCACCCTGCGGTGGGAGCCATTTGCCCAGAAGGTGGAGCTGAGAACCAGAGGAGACGAGGCCCCTGCTGGGCATGGAGCTGGGAGACCTCTAACCCCTGGACCCCAACCCCTCCCACAGCTCTCTCATGTTGGAGAAATCTCTTGTTGAAGTAATTTCTTTATTTGAGGTCCAATGTGTGAAGTTTTCTTTCTATGGATTGTGCTTTTGGTGTCAAATCTAAGAATTTTTTGCCTAGCCTTAGCTCTCAAAAATATTTTCCCATATTTTTCCTAAAAGTTTTAAAGATTTTTGTTTTACGTTTAAGTTCATGGTCCATTTTGAGTCATTTTTTGAATAAGGCATGAAGTTAACACTGACATTTATTTTTGTGCCTGTGGATAGCCCATTGCCCCAGCAACATTTGTTGAAAATCTATCCCCCTTTTATTGAATTGCTTTTGAACCTTTGTCAAAAATCAGTTGGGCATATTTGTGTGGGTCTTCCATTCTGTTTCACTGATCTGTGTGTCTCCGCACTAAATGCCACATTGTCTTGATTTCTATAGCTTTATAATAGGCATTAATATTAGTGATAACTCATCTTTTATTCTCTTTTTTTAGGATCTTCTTAGCCCTTCTAGGTCCTGTGCCCTTCTGTATAAATTTAAGAATGAGCTCGTTTATGTCTATAAAACAAGAAAATATTACTGAGGCTTTGATAGAAATTACATTAGCCCAACAGATCAATTTAGGGAGGCATCATTACTAGGTTAAGGATTCCAATCCGTGAGCACAGTATGTCTCTTTATTTATTTAGGCCTTTAAAAAATGTCACCAGGTGTTTGTAATTTTCTATATACAGACCTTGTACATGTTTGTTAAGTTTATATATAAGTTCTTTTCAGTGATTGTAGATGGTATTATATCTTGATTTTTGTTTTCTAAATGTTTATTATTAGTCTATACAAATGGGATTGATTTTTGTGTATTGATTTGCATTCTGCAAACTTGTGGAATTCACTTATTAGTTCTAGGGTTTTATTTGGATAATTCTTGAGATTTTCTATATAGACATTCATGTCTTCAAATAGGCCCAATTTTATGTCTTCTTTTCTAATCTGTATGTCTTTTGTTTCTTTTTCTTGTCTTATTGCAGTGGCTGGAACTTCCCATTTTGTGTTGCATAAGAGTGGGTGATAGTAGACATCCTCCCCTTCTTCCAAATCTTTGGGGGGAAAGCATTCAGTGTTTTAGAATTAAGTACAATGTTAGCTGTATGATTTTTTGTTTTGTTTTATTTTTCATTTTGTTTCTTTGTGGATGCTCTTTATCAAGTTGAAGTAGTTCTCTCTATTCTTAACTTGCTGAGAGGTTTTTTTGTTTTTGTTTTTGTTTTTTTTTGGTTAGGAGTCAAATGCTTTTTCTGCAGTTAATGTGATTACATGATTTTCCTTTTTTAGCCTGTTGATACGATGGAATACGTTGATCAATTTTCTAGTGTTGAACCAGCTTTGCATATCTGGAGTAAATTCCATTTGATTGTGTTATATAATTCTTTTTATACATTGTCTGTTTCAATTTGCTTATGTTTTCTTGAGGATTTCTTGAGAATTCATGAGATATAATAGGTTTATAGTTTTCTTTTACTTTTACAATACCATCTGTCTTGTTTTGGTGTCAGGGGGATAATAGTGGCTTCATAAAATAATTTAGGAAGTGTTCCCTTCTCTTTTATTTTCTGAAAGAGATTGTGTACATCTGGTTTTAGTTCTTTAAATGTTGGGTTTAATCCTCCAGCGAAAGCATGTGGGCCTGGAGATAGCTTTTTCTATATATTTTTAATTACAAATTCAATTTGCTTTATGGTTATAGGACTAGTCAGACTATTTATTTCATCTTAATTGAGTTTTGGTAGTTTGTGGTTTTCAAAGAATTGGTTCGTGTCTTCTAAGGTGTCAAATTTAAAATCTTTTTGCGTCTGCAGTGTCTGCAGTCATGTCTCCTGTTTTGTTGCTGATACTGTGTCTTCTATGATCTTATTTTTGTCAGTCTCGCTAGACGTTTATCAATTTTATTACATTTTCCAAAGAACTAGCTTTTGGTATCATTGATTTTTTTTTTAACCATTTTCCTCATTTCAGTTTCGTTGGTGTATGCTGGTAACTTTAACTGCTGTTAAACATGCCTTGAGTTTATTTTGTTCTCCACTTTCTACTTCCTTGAGACAGGAATTCTGATATTTGGCTTGAGTTGCCTTTTCTAATACAAGCATTAATACTATTAATTTCCCTTTCAGCTCTGCCTTAGCTACCTCCCACATATTTACACTTTTTCAAGATTTCTTTGACTAATACAAAAGTTGGTTTTTGAATTTATAGTGTTTGTGGATTAAAAAAAAACAGTCTTGAGTATAGTGATCGGATGTGGAAGAATTAAATTTAGTCATTATCAAGACTCCAACAGATCGGATATAAGTAACAGTTAATACTGACATTTTGAGAAGATAAAGAAAGTGGGAACTGAACATATAAACATTATTAGTGTCTTCCTGGAAAATGATAATATCTATTCCATGAAAGAGTTCCTTTCATATTTTCCTTTGCATTTATTATAAATAGTGATTGTTTTCTTCCCTTTTTAAACCTAAATTGTTATTTGTTCTCTGTTCAAAAATAACTCAGCCAAATAGGTTTTCCTGCTAAAGCTCTGATGTGAAAGTAGAAAAGAATTTCAGTGTACCCTTTTTGTTTTATTTTGTTTGTATCTGCATCTGCTGTCTGCACTCTTGTAAGAAGGACTTAGGAATCATAATACTGCACAACAGGGATGGACAGGGAGTGCTCCTGGACAACTTTGATCTGCAAGAAAAGCAAAGAATTTATTGCTGACTTGGTTACTAATGAAAAACTAATCAGAAATTCTATGAAAGAAACTGCATGTTGACCTGTTTCACAGTTCCTTTAAAAAGCTGAGGTTGATTCTGTCGTTCTTGACCAGAATCTCACAACAATTTATATTATTTTTGTATGGCGCCAAGGACACCTGCTGCTTTGGCCTGCTTTACAGCCCTTTCTTCCTGAGGCAGGAGGACCTTGGCTCCTTTGGGAGTGCATGCCTCCCTGACTCTCAGTCCCCATCCGTCTGATGTGGCCCCTCTCACCCTGGGGCCCAGGAGTTGGTCCCCAGGAGTGGGTCCAAGTCAGGCGGGTGAGAAGCGTCACCCTGCTTGCCGACTGGTTCAGAAATGAGCATGTTAGGAGCTGAGCCTATTGGCGCTGAGACTGTCAGCCCCAGGAGTGACACTAGGGAAAGAGAAAGTCTCTTCTCGGGTGGTTAAACTGGTAACGCTCCCCTAGCACTTCTGGTGAACACCTGGTCAAAAATAAGAAGTACCTGCTTGAGAATGAAGTCAGGAGAGAGAAGGGCGGAGCTGAAGGCTGGAGGTGGAGTCCTAGAGGCACTGTTTGCGGGTGCAGAGCCAACTCTACTGAAAGCCCACTTCCCAAATTGCCCTTTGTTTGGGCTGGACTTCTATCACTTGTAACTGAGAGTGTCTGTCATATACTGAATGTGTTACTAAAGTGATGAGAACATAAAGATTTTTAAATTTCCTTCATGAAACTTTCTCAGGTTGGAAAGAGGATGACTGTTTCTCCCACAGAATCTCTTAGGACCTGTGTTCATTCACCACAAAATACATATAAGCCTTTTGTACACATTTTCTTTTACCTGTGCACAGTTGGAAGACTTTTTAATGCACTGAGTGTTCTTGTACACTTGCCCTAGCAATTCACACTCAGTAGTTAGGGCTCTGAGGAACATGTTTTTGTAACATCCAGCAAAGTGTCATGACTAGAAACTTAGTAACGGGTTCCAAGAATAGGAAAGGACTGTTTCTTCCTACCACCCTGCCAGACACCTTCCTGCCTCGCACAGTGTGTGTGTGGGGGGGCAGGGTTGGGGCGTGGAAGGGTCTTCAGAACTCAATTTTCCCAGGAAGACTCGCTCCTGGTGGGGCCAGCCCCTCTTTCCTGGGGCGCCCCATGTTGACTTTCTCCACCCCCCATGGAGGTCCTAGGTCCCCGCACTCTTCCACTTGTGTGGTCGGTCCAGCAGCACCTCATCCAGAGCCTACAGAGGGGCACCTCTGAGAAGAGCCAGCCAGGAGGCCTGGCTGTGGGCCCTGTACTGGCCAAACCAGACCCTTCATGACTGTGTTTATCCAGCACAGACAACTGAAGTGGACACAAGATGGGCACCCTGCTGCCTAAATAAAAGCCTTCACAGGGTGGCACTCAGAGTTGATGAGGAGCCGCAAAGTGGGCTCAGTCAGGACAGTGACTGCAGCCCTCTCCAGAGGGTGACAGTGTGGGCCAGAGG
>PVKM010025194.1:0-20071 GCA_004027735.1 Carollia perspicillata
GCAAACTGCGCATGGGTGTCACAGAGATAATGTATCATATTGACAACGTGCTTCCTTGTGTATGTGCTTAGGTAGGTTCTTTTACGCTAAATGTTATTAAACCATTGCATTTTAAATTTGGTATTTAGATACATATGCTATTGGTAAGGTACACCAATCAGAGGTAAAGCCAGGAAACCTTGACCTTCTCTCTTTGGGCTTTAAAATTAATTTTTCCTGTATTTATTATACTGGGAACAAAAGACAATTGAGTTGATATCAGAGGGACTAATTGTGATTTTCGTGTGTGTGTGAGACAAGGAGGGAGCTGACTTCTAGGTTATAGCTTTTGCAAGGCATGTAATGCAGTACCTATGCCTGATTTCTCTGTAAAACCATGGAGAAGCTGTACTTGATTTATCAGGGTTTTTCCAGCTCTAAAGTTTTACCGAAAGACATTTTCTGGCTGGCTTTCTTTTAAATGCCTATGTAATTTTCATGCAACCATGGTATAGTAAAAATGCTATGCTTATAAAATAAGTATAAATTACCAATAACAACGTTTTTTATAAAGGGAATATCTAGATTGCTTTTATAAATATATCATAGAACACTTTTTGTGAGGATCTATAGCTTCAATGTATTGATCATGAAAGGCACGGGTCTGAGAAATAAAAGCGATGGTTTTGCAAGTCATCTTTTCAGAGATCAAATCCTGACCTAGATATGTTGTTTTCCGTGATACAAAGTTAGCTGTTTATACTGCTTACTCTTTATGAATGCTTTCAGCTGCAAGTAACAGCAGTGCAATTACTGTTGGTTAAAAAAACAAGCATGTAATTTTCCCATATCACAGGCAGCTTAGAGATAAGTACTCCAGGCTGGCTCAGCTGTTCCACAGTGTTGAGGGTCTGTTTGGGCACCTCTGTGATTCTCTTCACCTTTCTCTTAAGATCCCATGATGGTTATCCCGGACCCAAGCAGGGTCCCAAGCTATGAAATAGTGACCCAAGCAAATAACTCTCCCCAACCAGGCATGGGCAAAGGGGATAAAATTACCGCCACTAACTAAGGCCAATCAGAATTCATTACTTTCATGTTTAAGTCTTTCTTACCCCTTAGGATCTGGCCCTCCAGCTTATTTCCTAGCCTAACTTCCCATCACCCTTTTACCGGATTCATCTGCCATTGCTAAACCTCCTCTGCTATTCACTGAACACTGCACTATCCATTTTAGATGGCACACCACTCCTTTCATCCTTCCTTACCCATCCTCTTCATGGCTTAAAATCCTATCCAAACATGACTAAGATTCATCTTAAGCTCTTCTCTAATCTTCTTGATCATTCCAAGTACAAATAATTGCTCTTTCCTTTGAATTCCTGTCATAGTTCATATTTCATGTCTGTGTAACGGCACGTTTCAGAAGGACTGACGTCCATATTCCATTAGGTTAAAAAAATGGCAAATAGTCCATATTAAAGACAGGGAACCAGTTCATCGAGGTCGAGTGACTTTTCAAAGGCATGATACTGTCGAAGGCAACGTGTGGGGCCTGAATGAGTTGAAGTAGAAGCTTCCGTGACAAGTCTTCTCCAAAACAGTGAGGAAGAGCGTATGTCTATTGCCCTCTCCCGTGTGAGACGACCGCATGCTTCTAGTCAACAGTGGTTCTGGCCTCATCGGTGTTTAGGAGACTCAGGCTGCCAGCGATTTTGCCACCTTCAAAACATGACCCCAAAAGGTGACCCTGATCTTGGGCACCCCAGCCCAGGAAAGGGGGCAAGACTAAATTCTAGGCCCAGGTGCTTTCTCAGGAGTGAGGTAGAAGTACACTTCCGCTCACAATTCATGGACAAGAACTGGGTCGCGTGCCCTACCGGCTGCTGGACTGGGAACTGCAGTCTCTTCCCCTGGTTCCAGGAACCAGGCGAGAAGCATAGTTGGATGGACAGATAGCTTTGTCTGCCGCAACCCAGGAACACAGAGCTCATGGTCCCAAAGACTGGTTCTCGTTTGTGCTATTTATTGTCACCCTTTTGTCCCGTGTCTTAAAGCCAACAGGCAGGCGAGTCTGGTGGAGAACATCATCTTTGCAGCCTCCGAATCTCTGCGTGAACTGCAATGATTAAACCAGGTAGAGGAGGGCATGCCCTTAGTCCTGCCGGGCCGCTCAGGTTCCATGGAGCAAGCTCCGAGCAGCAGTTTTCTTTTATGGGCATAAAGGAGTGGGACAGCAGGCTTGTCCACGTCCCCCAAAGCTGACCTTTAGGGACGAGCAGAGCAGACACGTGCCATTCCATGGCATGATTTGCACTGTGCCTCGACTCCCACCAAGATGACCTGGGTGTGCCAGGTGCTATCCTGGCTTCCAGCATGAGCCGAACATCCGAAGTGTTATGATCTGTTGCCGTGCTGACCGTGTCAACTTAACTACGGCTGACAAACAGTTTTTAAATAGAACATGTCAGTTCATTACAGTATTTTCCATCTGTGTGGTTTTCTTTCCCTTTCCCACACTTAACACTGAACACTCGAAGAATACCACAGAGGTTTCATTAACACTGCCCGTTGCCAACCCTAAGGACTTGCTCCAGATCATTTTTGAAAGTGAGCAAAACAATAAGCAATGATTTTTGTAAAGGGGGCCTTCTCTTGCTCGAGAAGGCATTTCTCAAAATCATTTTCCAGCCCCAGCTGGGGTGGCTCAGTGGATTGAGCACCAGCCTGCAAACTGGAAGGCCACTGGTTTGATTCCCAGTCGGGGCACACACCTGGGTTGCAGGCCACAACCCTGGTGAGGGGCACACAAGAAGCAACCACACGTTGATGTTACTCTCCCTTTCTTTCTCCCTCCCTTTTCTTCTCTCTAAAAATAAATAAATGAAATCTTTAAAAAAAGCCAAAAATATTTTCCAGGGGTTCGCTGTTCTCTGCCTGACCTTCTTCTTTGCTTTCTCTTGCTTTCTTCAACTCGTTCTTGACCTTGCCACCAAAACTAGCTTTCCCCTCCAACTGTGAGCAGAATTCCTACGTGCGGAGTTATCGGTCATCAGAGCCGCTCGTCACACACGCTCTTGTCTTGCTGAGAGTGCATCCCTGCTCCTGTGCCCTACCTGTTCTGTGCTCACCTGCTGAGATGCATCCTTCCCTTTCTCCCTGCTACTTACTGAACAGAGAGCCTGGCATTGCCCATTAGTAACTTTTAATGTCAAAACCACATCAAGAGCTTTAATTGGGTCCATAGAATGAAAATATAAGGGTGACAATGGAAGTCCTCAAAGTCTGTTCCTGTGATGGTTCAATTTTGTGACCTTTTGTGTCACGACAGATTTTTAAATTCTAAAGGAATTTGATTTAAAAAAAAAAGGTCTTGTTAATAGTCTACTTTTTATTCTGGGCACTGAGGGTACTCCTTGCTGTTTTCATAGTTCGGGCTTTGGCTGCAAATGTTTGGACATCAGCTCAGAACATCGTCTGCAAGGGAACATTTTGCAACTGTTATCTCCTTGTTCACAGGAATCCAAGGTGGACCTAGTGGAGAATTGTTTAGTGATAGAAACGGAAATAGCAATAAAAAGAGGCATGGCCAAATTATGTAAAAATCAGAGGGCATGAATAATTCAGGACTCGCTTGAGTGCAATTTTTTATTTTTATTGTTAAATAATACTAGCATTTCCATGAACTAATAACACCCTGACTAACCAACTGGTGAGCTTTTTGTTGGGAGTTTGGGGCAACAGGGAGGCAGGAGGGAGGCAGAGAGGAAACTTGGGGCCAAATAATCGTCTTTTAGAAACGGAGTAATCTCAGCGAAACAGGGATAAATCTTCTGTTTTATGTATTTTTAACTACATCAAAGATAAGAAAATGAAACCACGGAGAAGTTCATTAGAACGTCTTTGTTTTTAGATCATAATGTTACATGGACTCCCTTCTCTGGTGAGCCTCAGAATTTGAATCTACTTCTTTATATTTATATATAAATATATATATATATTTTGTCAAAATACATATTGTGAAAATTGTGAATTTTCACTGTAAACTCTAGGAGAAGCCTGGGTGTTCCTGTGTTCATAGAAATAAGGTATATTAGGGTTTATTTAATCATAAATTGTGATATGTAACTTAGAGAGTGTAGTGGAATAGAATAAAGGTTTCTTCAAGGAGCTAATTTTAATCTCAAGCAAAAGTTATTTGTGGCTAAAAAAGAGACAAATCTTGACTACAATTAACTGTAATATCATGGATATTTTAAACCAATTAGGAGAGGAATGGAAAATGAGCCGAGGAATTAAATTGTTGAGAAAACACTATGCGTTGGAGAGAGAGAAAAATACGAAGTATGAAAGGGAAGGTCTCAGAGGGGCATGAGGGGGGGCGGGAACTTTTAGCTCCTGTAATGAACAGATGAACACTGCTTTTATCGCCTTGCTTAATCTACTGAAATTATAATTAGCCCAGGAAGACCTGTATTAACCAAAAGATCAAGAAACAAAAGCAAGAGGTAAGGTGCAAAATAAATAGCTTATCCCAAATTGTGGTGGAGTCAGCCAGTATTGCAGCAGAACGCAAAAATAATATGATTTTGCATGTTTAAATGAAATATATTCTTTTGTATTCTAGTTCTTTGAGTGAGGGGGCAAGAGATTTTATGAGCCAACGGTAGCGGATGTTTCGGACTGGATGCAAACTAGAAAGCCTCAGGAGAGTCAGAGCAAAGCCCAGGCAGGAGTCCTCTGGGGACACTGGGAAGGGTCCTTTGGATACAGTTTTGTCACCCTGCCTGTCACCACAGTATTGTCTGGACTGGAAAAGGTCACAGAAGAATCTGAAATTTGAATACCATTAGGAACCTGTGAGAAACTGAAGAGAGTGTAGATTAAGTGAGGTTGGGAAAACTATGAACACCTAAGCAACCAGTCTTTGAGTACGAGAAGACATAGTTATCAGTATACCACAGAAACTAAAGGTAGGATCAGGAAGTATGATGTCCTAGGAAATAAAATAATCTAAATTATGTTTTATTTTAATTAAAAATGAATGATGTCTTGGCCAGGTAGCTCAGTTGGTTAGAGCGTCATCCCTATAGGCACAGGTTGTGGGTTCAATCCTCTATCAAGGCACATACAAGAAGCAACTAATGAATGCATTAATAATGGAACAACAAATGGATAGCACTCTCTCTCTCTCTCTTTCTCCCTCCCTTTCTCTCCCTCTCCTTTTCTCCTTAAAATCAGTGAAAAATTAATAATGAAAAAATGGGTTTGTAAGAGACAATTTATGAAGGAGCTGGGTGTTATAAGGAAGGTAGGGCTCTTGTTAAGTCCACTGGTATTAGTAATGGCACAGCCAATAAATTAGCATAGCTTTTACAGATATCCCCATATGTGGGTGTGCATGTGATTACATATGTGTATGTGTTTACATATATGTATAACTACACACACACATAAAGGGTAATTATAATTAGCCCTGGTCCTCAGGCATGGCCACGCTGCAGAGGGTCTCTCCTAGTAAATGTGTGGTTCTCAGAACAAAGAGATTGGAGCTATTTGTAATGTAGTTAAGACACATGATCAAGCAAACCAAGCAGATAAGTTCTCAGTTCTCAACCAGAGGATCTATCGTAATTGCTTTAAAATCATTTTTAAACTATATAAGACCATCCTCGATTCTTTTAAACCTCAGCCCTCTCCCCCGCCAAAAATTCTAATATACCCCAAAACTATTCTTAGGAGAAATCTATGCTTGAAGTTCATTTTTCCTTTCTTCCACTTTCTCATATCTATACATGAGATTATTTATAAGGGGTAAGGGCCATCCGAGTAGAATTGTCTTTAAAAGAAGAAACAAAGGAGGAGGAAGTATTTTCCGAAATTTCTCATTGGTCCAAAAGACTGAGTGCCCGTTATGAGAGATGAGAGCTGTTTTTATGTTCAACCTCCCCTTCCCTGTCGCCTCCTCCGGCATGCCCGTTTTGTTCGTGAGTAAGTCTGGAAGTGACTACCGGGATGCCATTTTTGTCTAGGGCTCACCGTTTGATAAAAGGAGGAAAGCGGAGATGTGAGCTTTCATTCACACTGAGCCTTTGCCCTGCTCTGCACTGTTGCAAATGCGAGTAGCGATCTTGAGAGCAGAACTTTTCTTTGAAATAAAGAACTCGTTTATTGGAAGCTCCCTCTCATTCTGCCGTGAAGTGCTAACTTAAGAGAAAGCTAGAGATAGTTTTCAAAAATGCATTTCGATTCACGTAAATCAGTAAGTAAGTCTGGGGCAGGGCTGAGGCCCGAATACCTCTAGAATTTTTAAAACGTCTTCTGTCTTCCCTGTGCAAGAGCAGAAAGTGTTTGCCTGCATTTTGATAAGCAACATGGAAATTAGATATTAATATGTAGAGGGGCGGGCAGAGACAGAGAGAAAATACACCCAGAAGCAAAGAATCTCACCATTACTCACAAGTGATGACTCCATGAGTGAATTACTCAGTCATCTTGTAACAAGTGAAAATCTGTCTCTTGAACCACAAAGAAAAGGAATTTAGAAGGCATCTCCCAGCCCTATTGTACTGAAGTGTTCTCGTGTTTGCAGGAAAACTGAGGCCTTTGTAATCGGTCTAACTAGTTACTCACACAAGACTTAGGAATAACAAAAAGAAATGTGAAATGTTTCTTTTTTTTAAGCTGGAAGAAAAGGGGTGCATTAATTATTTTGGAAACGGAGGCCTAGCTGTTTAAAGCTTATTAGTGTTTACTTTCAAAAAATGTTATCTTTGTCAGTCAGGGTGACAGCCAGGCCAGGTGACCCCAAATGAGACTTATCGACCTCCAGACTTTTCAATCAGAGGCTTGTCACTTTGAAATGGCCAGCATTTGCACACGGCGTGTCTGAGTACCGCTGTGCAGGACATAAATATGAATCTGGCTACTTTGGCTCCTACTTTGCACATTAACGATTCCCTGGAATTGTCTGGAAACAGGCAAGAGAGTTAGGCTTGCCAATCCCTTAGGCCTTCTCTCTTACCTGGTCGTATGCCTGGCTTTCCCGGACAGCCACACAAGGAACAGACGTGAAGAGGGCACATTCACACCTGCCCAGGTGTTTCGTCCTGCATTAGTGCTCCAGGCTGGTGTGTATGCATACGCTGGCCAACGTCTTTTTGCTGGCTTTGATCAGTCCATTAAAATATAAGCTTTTTTGACCTGTGATGATGTTCGGTGCAGCATTCAAAGTGCAGGAGACATTAAATAAATATTAACCGATTTGTTGATGGACCTCTTCCGCATACGGTAACACAGTTAAACGTGTTGGCCATTGAGCATAAGAAAAATTGGAAGGCTATTTAGAGAGGCTTGCAATATCGTTTTTATCACCAACTGTTTTCATCGCTGCTCTTTAAAACCAGCAACAACAACTAAATAGGTTTACCTTGGTTCCTGTGTGGTCTTACTCTCCAGCAAGGATTGAAGCAAGAGATTTTTTGTTGTTGCTGTTCTGGGATTTATCCCAAGTGCTAAGTGGTGACTTCCACATAGTAGGTGCTCAATAAATATTTGCTAAGTGAAAGGATGACTGTGGTATGCAAATAGGGAAGAGGTTACAGTCATAATTTACTTTCCTCTTGTTCAGACTTATGGCCACAAACCAGGTGTATTTCTTAGTTACTTTGGATAAGACAATGATATTGCCTATTATCTTATATTTGGTTATCCATTTTGGGACACATCACAGGATTACTTATTTTGAAATTCACTAGTTGAATTCAGCACTGAAGTAGGAAAAGCTGGGAGCCACATGTGCTGTTGGTAAACCACCAGGTCACCACGGTCACTGTACTTAGGTCTGTGTGGTAAACATGTAAAGCTTCGTTTTGCTGAATATGTTCTAATCTCTTGTGCCAGAGCCCCAGTCTGGAAAAGACGTAAGATACGTGAGAAAGAACATGGCCTGGGGCTTGAGTCCAGTCATGGTCTCATCACGAATCAGCTGAGGGACCTCGCGGATCCCCTCTCCCCTGCGGGCCCGCTGTCTCTCCAGTCAACCCCACTCCCATGATGTGGTTCACTGCCTTACAGAAAGAGGGAAGAGCAGAGGAGGGCGGCCAGGAATCAGGGACCCTCCAGATCTCTCTCTGCACTGCTTTTCCCTTCGGCAAAAACGAACATTTTGACAGTGACCAGCCCACAGAATTTCTGGGACAATTAAAGAAATAATGTACGCACGGTGCCTAGCTTAGCAAGTGGTTAACAAACAACAGCAAGGACAAGCTCTTATTCTACATCTACGTATACAGGATTCCATGAGAAATGGCCCTCACCTGTCAATAACTCAACTTCAAAAAGGTCCAGGCATTCCCAGGGTCCATCCAGATAACTCCTGTCAGGGGAAGAGAAGAATGGCTAAGTTTTCCATTTCAAATCTCAGACACGGGGCATTTTCAATTTGGAAAATGTCAGCACTTTGACAGTACACCTTTAAAAGCTGTTTTGTTGTTTTTAAATTGCATTGGTTAAGCTTGAAATCCATAATGTGAGTGATAGGCTCTGGTGGTATTTATATAAAAATTAAAACTGTCAAGTTGCATTAAGGTTTAATCACTGGTTGTGGTTCATGAGTCCAAATTCCTTCGCACTAGCTTTCTTCAGGCACTTTTTTTTTTTTTTGCTATGAATCTGAGCTATAGAAACATCATAGGCCTTTTTTCAATGTTGAGACTTGTTCTCAGAAAATTCCTCAGTGAGTTTATGGAGGAGACGATGCAGCAAATGACACCAACATTGTTTTGTGTGAGGCGCATATAATACACTGGGCCCCGGTCATTTTGCATATGGCCGCTCATTGGATCTTTAACATCACCCAGCAGGGCGTTGTCAACGCCCCTTTACACAGGTGAAAACGCTGCGTCTCAGGGGAGAGAAGCCAGTAGGCCAAGGTCATTTCCAAAACACTGAATCCTAACCTTGTATTATGTTCTTCTAACATCTGCCTAGATGACTCTTACCTCCCCTTTGCTGACCTCAAAGGTACTTCTAATTACCTTAACATTTGTGAGCAGGTCATTAGGAAGATGTGTTAAGATGACTTTAAATCCATTATGGTTCAAAAGTAACTATGACTGTAACAAATCGTACTTTGTAAAGAGAGTGGAAGTCTTTCGGAGGTGAACCGGATAAATGTATTACCCTGGCAGAAGGAATATATATCTGAAGTTTAAGTCTCCTAATAATAATAGAGACACAAGTAACACTCAGATGACCACAAAAACAGGGTGTCCTGGCCTGGCTTTGATGTTGTCCTGCCACAGAATCTGCTTCTCCAAGGAGTCAACTTGTGACAACCTCCCACATGCTTCTCGGTTTGCTCAGCTTCATAATGTCCCCAGATCTGAGACCAGGTACCCCAGATGGCTCCTAAGTATGTGCTCATACACGTTGGGCTCCGCCCTCTGCTCTTCCAGTGTTAGTTTGCAGTGACAGCTACCACGTGAGTGAAGGAAGCTATCTTTCGAATTCAAGGCAGCAGCCAACTCTGGGTTTGACTGTTGACACAGCCCTGGTTGTATTCCTAAGTCAGCGTTGGGGGTGGATAATGGAATAGAATGGGAATGTGTCCCTCCACAGTTCGAGAAATGGGGGATGTGCAGGGTGGGGGGTTCAGTAGAGCAAAGCAAGAGTGTGTGTGTGTGTGTGTGTGTGTGTGTGTGTGTGTGTGTGTGTGTGAGAGAGAGAGAGAGAGAGAGAGAGAGAATCATTGCAATAGGACTACTACAATGTGGTCGATGTTGGGACTTCAGAAATGAGTAAGGCAGGATTCCCACGTTAGAGATGAGGAAACCGGGCCCCCACGGTGTGTATATGTGCATGACTACTGGATAGTCACATACAGCAGGTCCTTGGATAAGGTCGTTTCGTTCAACGTGGTTTGGGAATAAGCATTGACGCCGTGCCCTAGGAACCTAACTCCTGTTTATATCGATTAGTCTCCAGCAAAATTGGTTTCAGCACCTCATTTCCCCTTGGTTCCAAGAAACTATGGATGGTGTCGAGGACTTTCTGTGATTATTCAGCAATGGAGTCAGAATTCACTTAGATTTGACCCCGGGACTATTGTCTTTTAAACGGTACCTTGCAGATTCTTACCAACTGTTTCCTGCGGTCTGTCCCTTATTAAGAAGGAAAGCCTTGATGACAAAACGGGCCGAAGGGAAACCAAAGTAACACCCGGATGTTTAACTTGAGGTTGTCAGTGTACTTGTGGGTGCTCCTCATCCGCGCTCTGGCCGAGGAGGTCTCGGAGCTGGGCTGGGTGACAACGAGAGGCTGGGTACATCGGGGGAGGGGACGAGCTTCCGGGCAGCAGGTCCACTTTCTCTGGGAATGCCTTGTCTCCGAGACTGAAATCTTAGCGGCAGCCTCTCTGCAGTGAGTGGGGGACTTCTGTGGTGCTCTGTGTTCTTCCCCCCACAGTATACAATGCGGTTTATTTACGTTCATCATCTCGTGTACAGAAATGGCGCTGAATCCGTCATTGCTGATGACGACCCGTGTGGGCAAGCCACACTGGTGGATTGTGCCCCTTCCCGTAGATCATGCCCGTCATGCCTGGTAGGGAAGAGAGTGGATAAATCCAGAAAAATGATGGATGGACTTGAGGAGGTAAAGAGATGCCGGGGGAGAGACCAAGCTACAGTCAGAAATGCCTGGAAGTGGCTGCTTCTACCATCTAACTTCTTAGCTCTGCCTTCGGCTCCTTGGAACACGCTCTGCCCAACTGTCGTGAACATTCACAGTTCCCGTTGTCCCCCCGGCCAGGCTCCTAGGAGGGCCTGTCATGCTTCCATGGTGGCCGTGACCATGAGGAGGATTTGGTGAATTTGCCCCCTGTTTTAGAATATCTATTTGGATCTCATGGCATATTTCTTGACCTCCTGAACTCCATGAAATCCTTACTCTACTTACAGGGGAGGGTCTATATTATACATGTCTAAGTATATATACAGTACAAATCTGTAAATCTCTAAACGTTGTCTGTGCTAACAGGTTGGGCATTTGAATAGAGTGTGATCTTCAGAAATCACCACTCAGCATTTCCTGATGCTATAATCACCCGTAGGGGGGCCTGTGCTGGGGAGGTGCAGCAATGAATGAGGCACAGTCCCGGCCCTCACCGAGTCTGGGGTCCAGGGAAGGAGACCAGCCCCAGGAACGGGCGGTCACAATAGTGTGTGGAAAGCGCTGGAGTGCAGGTGGGCCCAGGGTCCTTGGATACCCTGAAGTCTTGAAGGAGAGACACCAGGATGAATCTGGGGAAATTTATGTTGGGAGAGCAGTGGGGAGGGTTTGCTGTATTGTGCAAAGGACAGGGTGTCACTGGAACACTGGGAGCCATGGATCGTGGTCGCTGTGGCTTATTGGAGTGAGGAACGAGGTTGCGAGGGAAGGGAGAGGTGACAGCGGTGAGCGAGGAGTCTCAAGGTAGGCTCAGCTCAGGTAACCAGTTAGACCTTAATCCTAAAAGTAACGGGGAGCCGTCCTAGGGGTTCACAGAGAGGAGAGGCGGGGAGAGCCTGCCATTGGTCATGGTTGCTCTGCTACCACAGGAGGGAACTCGGGTGAGACCAGGCCTTGGTGGTGTTGGTGAGAGGGGAGAGAACCCTCAGTTGTCACAGTGGAAATAGGCAAGGAGATGGGTGACAATGGGGGATGATACTACAAAAAAGGCAATTATAAAGACATATTATAATCCTTCTGCAGGAAGGACTCCACGGGGTCAGGTTTGAGCACATGGGTGGGGAGCTGTGCGCTTCACCAGCGTGAGAAACGCAGGGAAAGGAACAGATGTCGGGAAGGGTGAATATTCAAAGCTCGGGTTCTTACGGGACAGTCCACTCATCTGGTCCATTAGGCCATCCGAATGTGGCAGAGCTCAAAAGCTAGTGACAAAGGCCATGACCATCAGTACAATGTGGTTAAAAGGACGGGGTGGGTGCATTTACCCAGGAGGAATGGGGAATCCAAGAGGCGCCTGATTTCGGGACCCTGGCATCCCTCTCCTAACACGACAAATACATGAACAACAGGCGCGGGAGGCGAACTAAAAATAGGGCAGTATTTCCACATCTACATCTTTGCCACAGCGCCAGTCCCATTCTCGGCACCAATTAAAAACCACAGAAGGAAGAGAAGCCACACACTGTCCGCTGCTTTGGCCCTGTGCATGTTCTTCCCGAGCCTGCTCGTGCACATTCCCAGTTTCCAGGCACTTCTGTCAGTGCGTGGATTCAGCAGTGCTCAGTCCCAGCCCTTTTCACTAATATAGTCTCAGCCTTTTTCCCATCCTTCCCACTCTCCGTTCCTGAACAATGCCTTTGAAACTTGGCAGCGCCTGTCGGGCAGTGTCCAGTGCTCTCCTTGAAGGAGGGGACAGAGAGAGACGGATCTGGAAGGCATAGCGACAGGGATTTTCATTCATAAAGTGAGAGGACCGCGATGACGGCACAGCGTGACTGACGTGCGGAGGAGTCTGCGGTGTAGGGTTTCGCCGCCGCCCTTGCAGTCCCCAGCTCCCGGCTGTAGGCTGTGATGGAACATCGTGTGCTTTCACATCTGTGACATGGGCAGCGCTCTCTCGTGAGCCACCCTGTGGCCCCGGCTGCAAACTTGTGACAGGGGGTGAGACATCCTCTCGAAAGGAACCTGAACCTGTACTTTCCTCCAGGGTCGCCTCCCAAAGCACAAAGATTACAGGAGCCCGGGGTAGCCATTCCCTGCTCATGCTGTTGCCTGAGAGCAAATTCTGACCCAGCTTTTTCAACGAAGCATGGAGGCTAAGTGTGCTGGGCCTGGGGTCAGAACATCCGTGTCTGGGTTTGAATCTTGTCTTGACTGTTCATAAGCTACCTGGTCTTACTGGCTGGGAGTGTACCCGTCTCTGAATTATGGCGAAACACCTCTTGTATAGGATGGTTAGGAAGACTAAATGAAATAATAACGTGATGTCATATTTGATATCAGTTACTGTTTCATGGTTCATATTATTACAGTCGTCTTGTGCTGAGGTTTCGTGTGCAAAACCCATCTCACACTCTGAGACATTACGGCTGGCACAGCGTCTGTGCAGAGGGACGCATCAGGGTCCCCCTCTGCGTGAGTTAGAGAGGCATTCTTGTTTCTGAAAGTGCATGGGCCTGTCGGACCCTTCCACCCCTCCCCCCGTTGTTCATTTTATTTTCTAAGCCTCAAAACAAGCTGACCTATAGCTGTTTACTCAAAAAGATCCAAATATTCCCTTAGATGGATCCAACCTTTTCCTTCAGTAAAAAGCGTAGGGCCTGCCTGTTGGAGATTTATGAGCTTTTTCTAACTTTGGATGTTTATTGAAGGCCTAATATCTTCCTTCTTCTTTTTTTTTTTACTTTTGATTAAGTCTACCAAATACTGTTGATACAAAAACATTTTTATAGTTCACCACAGTTATCAAATTGATCAAAAGCGGGGCCACTCCCTAAGGGGTCTCCTCTGTGCGATCAGGAATGCAGATAGAAGCCCCCTAAGGAAGACCCTGACTCTACATCCGGGCCGTCCTTGGAGCATATAACACTGTTACTTAAATTAGATCATTGTATTTCTGGTGGAAGCTTTAAACCCAAGCTGTATCTGCGTGGAAAATGCATGAAATCCATGGTGAATTTTTTCCAAGGTTCTAATTTCTATCTTTTGGAACCCAAAGCAGCTTATCCTCTTTTACTAGGAATATTTCAGAAAAGCGGAAATAGTTGAAGTCCAACTTTTCTTTGCTTGAAATTGTAGTTTCCGTGATGGAATTTTTTTGTTCACACCTTGAGCGGCCTGTTGCCTTGCCCCTTAGAGGGTCACGTCAGGAGAGGGTTATGGCCCTTAGAAATCACATTGAGTCCTGAAATGGATGTCCACTTCTTCGTCCCCTACCTAAAGGTAATCAGAAATAAAAACCATACAAAACTACAAGATAATGTAGAAAGGAACAAAGGTCTGATTTTTTTTTTCACCAAAGAGTACTTTTTTCCTTTTTTTGGAAACATCAAATATCAGCTTATTTCAAAAAAAAAAAAAATGTACCGGTGTCCCTGCTTTGTTGCTGCCTGAGCACATTTCTCAGCCCGTCTCTGGGTAATCTGACCCTGGGTAGCTCCGCTCAGCTACCGGGGAAGCCGGTGCCAAAGCCAGAAGATTTTAGTAAGCGAAAAAGAACGCCATATGTCAATCTGTTTTATACAACAAACTTTCTCTGCCATCGTCGCCAAATAACACGTAGTTTTCAAGGTAGAAGATGCTGCCTTTAAATGTTGAGGAGTGACAAAGAATATGTTTTGACAGTTACAAAAATTACGCTGGAGAGAGATCACTCCTTCCGTGTGTGTAGCTTACTGTGGGAATTTTCGCTGGCCTCGCGCTGAGCTCTAGCTGTCGGGGAAAAGTAGAGCTGGGTAAGTCAGTGCGTTTGTGCAATGCTGTGGAGTCGACGCTTCGGGAACCGGGCATGGGAAGGTTGGGCCCAAGCTGCTGAATTCCTGTGGGGTTTTGGAGTCAGGTGAGCGGGGGCTGGAAGAGGGCAGAGTTCTTTGGGGGAGCTCAGCCCCCTTGGCCCGCCGTCCGGGAACCAGAAATTCCCTCTGCAGTCACCCAGTGCAGATTGTGCTACCTGGCTGCCTGCGGGCTGCACACAGGCTTTGTTTCCTTGTTGGCCTGAACAGTTACTGGAATTCGGATGCATTTAGACTGGGCATCTTTCCTCCCATTCACCGTGGATCCCATTACTCTGATTTGCTCAAACCTGCTGTCAGTTTATGCTAATGGAGTCTTTTTCTAAAATTTTTCTTCAGTTACAGCTGTCCCCATTTCCCACGCCATTGCATGTCCTTCTTAAGCAGAGATGGTCTCAGAGGTAGAGAGAGGTGGCATCCCCCTAAAGTCACGCAGAGCTTAGACCAGAACTCGGGTTCCCCCCAGCTGCTATGGCGGTGCTACTTCACCACCCAGTCGGGGGTCTGATATGTAAATTCACCCCATTAGCTATACCTTAAAAAGAAGGAAAGAAAGAAAGAAACGCACAGCTTTAAAAACAAACACTATAAATAAATTTACCACCTGCTTGCCTAATGATATAACCCAGGAGGGGAAGAAAGAAAAAGAAAACACAGCACAGAAAATAAACTCAACAGAGCTGTGCCACGTTATTTTCTCAAACTGTTTCTAGGTAGAGGCCCGTTAATTATTTTTCTAGCAGTACATAAGGAAGCTTTTAAATACAATATATGAGCATCAGTGAATAAAGACACATTTCCCCCGATGGCAGGAATATTTTAGATGCATACTCGGACATAGTTATCAGCATCTTCCAGTTAAGAAATTTTGACAAATTCTGACTTTAGATGTATATTTCACACACCATTAGAATACATTAGAATATATTATAAATTCCCTGAGGGCAGGGCTCTTCTTCCTTGTTCTACACATTTTGCTTATTAGATAACTGTATGCACATGCTATGGCGAAGATAATAAGGCATTAAATTAGAAATGTGCCTAATTTAAATTTTCCAATTGAATTTTTTCATACTGCTATAAGCATATGTGTTTTTATGTGAAAGAACTATTGAGCATCTTTATTGGATGAGTCAAATTAATGTAAAAGGCAAGTATCTTTTTCTTCTTTTATTGATCTTCCCTTTAAAAAATTCCCACTAATTGAAATAGGGGGTGGTTTGTTTGAAAAAAATATATATTATATATATATAATTTGTCACAAAGAGTACAATAAATTAGGGCTGAGGTTTTGTCTTATCCATTACCAGGCATGGAGAAGGCATCACTGGCGAATAGATGAATGGAAAAATGAATGAAAGAGCGGGTGGGTGAATGGGAGGGTGAACGGGGGAATAAGTAGGTCTCTACATCAGGTCCTTGATGGTGATTCTGTTATCAGCTTTCTAAGAAAAGGCAGGAATTATGGTGCAGTTCTGTATACAACACAATCTAAAAATAAAACAAGGATCTGTTATTCAAAATGTGGCTTTTAGAGGTTAAATGAGATAATACCTGTAAAGTATTGTATACTTTATAGTTGACACTTTTACCTATTGTTATTTATTGCTATTCTTACTTGCTCCTTTTTTCTGTTAATTTTCCCAAAACTTTAAGTGCTTGAGGCATCTATAGTTGCAGAAATATAATCACTGAGAGAAAAAATTGGTCTTCAGCTATGATCTGAGATGATCATATGTGGGAGCAAGAGGCAATGGCCGATCTGTCTTCCGTGCTAAAGGACCTTGGCACATGCCTGACCTGTGTGCTGGTGCAAAGATGAAAACCTTTGTGGGGTGAAGCATGAACAAATGCTAATTAGTGCAAAAGTATCTGAGTCCATGAAACTGGCTTTCTGGCTGTTCCCTCTTGCATGCTCAGGTCTTCCATGTGCTCAGTCAAAAATTAAACCCATCCAGACCCGGCTGCATTTCGTGAGCCAGGTCTGTCTGTCTCTTTCCTCAGAGTGGTTTGCACCTTGGCCGCCAGCTTCCAGCCTCCCGAAAGACTGTTTTCCTCGTGCCACCTTGGGTGACCCTGGGTTCCTCATTTGTCATTCCTCATCCTCTCCATACCTGCAGCATTTCACGTCGTTAATACCTTTTCACCCTCTCGCCTGGCTCCCCTTGGCTCTTTTGGCCCTAATTCCCTTCTCAGTTTTCCTTGGTGAGTAGCTCTGTCTCTTTTACCCTGCTTCCTAAAAGTGGGCTCCTCCCGAGTTTATTTTCCTCTCTGTTATTTTTCTATTCTCTTTCGTTATGATTTGTCTACCCACCAGTTTTGTGCAGGGTAAACCCCCAATCATAATTTCTAAGCCAACTCATTTCTCTGCTCAATTTCCATGTTTGTAAATGTCTCCCAGAAACCTCGGTGCGGATGTCTCTTCAGCATTTCAAAGTCAACATGTTGGAATCTGTACCTCCATTTCTTGTCATTTGAAATGGCAATTTATCCTGGCAATTTATCTTCAGCCTTGCTTACTGGTATTGTTATTTCTCTCCATCTCCACTGCTAGTCTGCATTCCCACACAGAACTGTGGTTAGCATCCATACTTAGTCCACTGCAGAGGTCTCATCACTGATCTCTTAGATAACATTTAAACACCCTAGGCCAGCGTACACTCGGTTGCTCTGTGTATATGCTAGGTTGTTTCTTTCCTAACTATAATAGCTTCTAAAGCTCCCCAAGACCTACAACGATGACCGTGCATTTTTAGGCAGGAAGTTTAGACCTTCGATGGCCACAGACGAACTTTCCAGTGTCACTGTGCTGTTTTTTTTCCAAGACAACATACCTGAGCTGATTTGGTCCATCGCTCCTTCACTCTTACCCAAGGTGGCTTACGCCATTCTGTCAACCTGGAATGTGCAGTCAAAACCCACTATTCAAGGACTGCTCCGCAGGACACCCTTGGGAAGCTCCCCTGATCACTCCGTTTGGAAGGGCTCTTTCGTAAGAAATGGAACGACACTCTCTTCATTCTCACTTTGGGACACTAACTGCACACTTCCTGCCATTGTGAGTTTTGTCACTTTTTTCCATTCTCCTACTGATTTTCAAGTGCCCTGAGATCAGGACGCAATGTTCTAATCTTTTTTTTTCCTCTCTTCATTTCCCAAAGCATCTACTTCATGCTGCTGATATCAACAGCATATATTAGGCATCTGTTGAAGGCTTTTCTGGTAAAAATGTGGTTTATAATAAGTTGGTTCTATTTTAATGCTAGATTTTTGAGGCTTAAAATACAGTTATTAACAGCCTAGATTCTAAACCAGACATGGCGGGATTTCAGCCTTGGCTTCTGTCCTCTGCAGTCTGACGCTAGACAAGACAGTCACTTCACTGACCCTGGCTTCCTGTGTGCTGAGCTAATTTACATAATACGTACCTCACAGGAGAGTGGTCCGCAGTCGATGAATAAAAGTGATTGTAAACAATCGTTATTGTTTACAAAAACAGTACTAAGGCATTACAGACTATTATCAGGACATCCTAGTATAGCTTGTTCGCCTGAGGTCATTTCACACCAACCCTTGTGCAGTGGGGCATGGGTGTTTTGTAGGCTGCAGCAGGGCAGTATCGTTCAACGAGAGAGCAGGGACTTCGGGGCAAGACGATCCTGAATTGGGTGTAGGTTCTGCCATTGTTAGCTGTGTGGCTTTGCTCTGCTCTTAACACCGTTCTGAGCTATTTCCTCAGCTGGAACGTGGCTTCTAACTCTTTTGATACAGGATTTTTGGGAGGATTAGAGATGATCTATGTTAAATGCTGAGCCCAACACAGGCTACCTACAATCACAAAGTATACCAACAATTTGGGTAGATGCAAAGGCTTTGTTGACTTTTTACCTTGACTTTTAACATTTTATTCTAGCCAATAATCTCAAGCACAGCTACCCAATGGTTTACAGTCCCCTCGTGGGAATACTGTTTTGTGAACAAAGCCAACTGACATTGTAATCGGTTCTTTTTTTAATAGGCCACCCCTCTCCCTGCCAGTCTAGCTGCAGGATCAAAATGCATCCTTCATTGTTGAAGCCCAGAATAAATGTAAGCAACCAGAACAAGAAAATTGGTCTGAAGAAGCAAAACACATGAAAGACGCCCACGCCATTCAGATATTCACACAGCCACGGGCACGTGACTGCTTTCTAGTTCCTCAGCTATCTGCTCGGCAGTGTACATGCTATGTATCTGTTTAAGTAAACTGTGCTAGTAGCGATCAAAGGCTGAACGATTGCTTGTATTTCTCCACCATGAGATATATTGAAAACTACAGACATCGTGGAGCTCTAGCTGACAAAACCCCAGTATCTTGTTATTCAAATAGCTTTAAAGTCATTGTTACCATAACCCATGATAAACATTGCGTGTGACTGGATTATCATTAACCTAGCTGGGTGGCATTTCACACATTGGGCTCGAAAATTCCTTCCCCCTTTTTTATGCCTTCCTTTTTCAGAAATACTATCTTTGAAATGTTGGCTAGGGCCCACTCTTTTGTGTGTTCTTCTCTTTCCCTTTTTTTTTTTAGAAGTCAATGTGACTTTAAAAATATAAGGAACAAGGAAAGAAAAGGAAAACCTTGTTCATGTGGGATAGTTTGCTGAGTCACCATGATGAGATGAATCAAGAAACAATTTGAGTCGGGCTCACGGTTTCTTATGACCTTGGCCAAGTGGCTGTCCCTCGGGTGGTCCTTCGTGATCTGTTAGAGGCGGGAGTGGGATTCTGTGATTTGAAGATCCCCCCTGCTCTTAACTCCAGTGATTGTAAGTGATCTGAGGTTTGTCAAGGTTTATTTGTAGGGAAAGAGAACCTGGTTGAAGTCAGAGAAGAGGTTCTGTAACGGCCACAGTCAAGTACATGCGTCAACACCAACCGAATGATGGACAGCAAAGGCCGCATCCACAAACAGCTGGAGGCATTTGGTCGGGGTCCTGTCTGACCCGAGAGCGATCAGGGGGGCTTTGTCAGGGGCTTCGAAGGGAACGCTGCTCCTCTTGTTATATAAATGCTGAAAATAGGTCAGTGCCCATGGCGTACCTTCTGGAATAAATTAGGAATTTATTTTTGCTATTGAACAGGAGCAGCTATTATCATGCCATCAAATATCACACTACATTCCCTACTGTGTGCATCAGGTAAAGATCTTCAAGGGGACCACGTGTTTTAGCGCTGAGACCCATGGAACATGCGCCTGTCCCAAGCAGTGCATGAGGCGTTGGGAGAGAAAGTTCTCCAGCAAACAAATGAATATTTTCCTCAACACTTTTTTCAGTCTTAGAACCCCCAGTTTTGAAGTGGTGTTGCAGGTTGAGAGGAAGAGATGGGAAGAGTGGGAGGGAAAAGTCAGGATTGCTTTTCGTCCCCTGCGTCCATCGTCCTCTCCGCAGGATTCCCTCCACACAGAACATCCTCTCTGCTGCCTTGGACCTCCTGAGCCCCAGCAGGAGCGGCCGTAAACCCAGATGCCCTATGGGAAACATCATTCTCTTTATCTTTGTGTGTGATGGGCTGTGAATTGATTG